>UELW01000004.1:1934059-2130976 GCA_900490495.1 Danionella dracula | reverse complement strand
ACCGTCGCCACATATCATGGCCTGTCTCACTCCCTCCACCAGACATAAAAATCTCCAAGCCACACAGAATCCAGTTGGGATTTACTGTGTCTTACTGTAAAAAGAGAAGTTAATCGTTAACCATAAAATATTCATTAGGTTAATAAAAATCTGTTACATTTAAAGTTATATCAAATCAGTTTGTTTTGAATGTATTGTATTGTATGCTTGTATAACTCACAATGACAATGGGAAAATTAAAAGATGTTACTGACCTCTTTATAACAACCAAACTGTTTACCCAAGCAACCATATTCGAGTATCTATCAATTTCCTATCGAGGAAATATCTCAAGGAATTATGTAGGAAAAAGATATATATTTATTGATAAATATCTAGGAAAAAATCAAGACACAGGCGGTGGCTTATTTGACTCATATTGACAAGAGGAACATTTTATGAACCCTTCATAGCAACCAGTCTGTTTACCCTAGCAACCATTTTTACTGTTATTACTTGCCAATAACATAATGGTTTGTGTTTTGTTTAAGCACATTGTTTATACTATTAAAATACTTTTTTCATTGCTCTACACTTTAAACAGCTTAAAGCTTTGATGTTTTGCCAACTGGCTAAAGCTTTATCAAACTTTTAAAGCACCACCAAGTGAGCTATACAATTACAATTTATACCTCACAATAACATAATGATTATGAGTTTGGTAAAGATGTCTCATTTCATTTTTTGATTTAGAGTTATCATTGTGAAGAGTGCTCTTCCCTCTTTGCCATTCAGCTGCCCCTTTAGACTATTGATTAAGACTTTAGATATTTTTGATAATTACTGCTCTTTGGGTTTCAGATATTACTTCTACACAAGTTTTGTTCTCTTTGGGCAAAAACACAAGATACGTTTTTTATATACTAATTTATAATATGTTTTGTCATGTACTAGACAGCCAGGCTTAATGAGTCAAAGTTACACATCACATGCACGTCTATCCAGTGATGTGCATTTTGGGTGTTTTTTTTAGAAAAGTCACAGGTTTTTACTAGGATGTAACTGCACAATTTTTTTGGCTATGATCTATGCAGTACATCATAATCTTGACTTTGACCTCTCGTTAGATTGAGAATTTGTAGCTATTTATTTTATTTTATTAAATGTCTTACTTTTTGTCAATTATAGATCTTCAGGCTCTAGAGATCTTCCCTGAACTGATTTCACTCAGATCAAAAACCAAAGTAGTTTAAGAAAGCACACTCGCCGTCTAATCTCCAAACAACACAGAATCTATTTAGGATTTGCCGTGTCCTACTGCAAAAGGAGAGGACATGTCATCAATATCAACAATAATTTTGACAATATTGCAATCAATATCTTTTCTTTACTACCCTAAATGAACAGATGAAACATAAGCTGAAGAAATCTGTTGGACATTCACACCAAGAATGGAATTTTGGTGGTTAACGAGAGAATTATGAGTTGACTCAATGGCTAACAGCAATATGGGACCTGTTGTGGTAACAACGAATCGGCTTACGACAGCTCCCGCGCCACACTAGGTGGATGCGCCATCACAGAAAATGTGACTGTCATTGATACAGCGCAGTATGCATGATGTTTTTCCTTATATCAATGTGCATTTGAATTAATATTGTATAGCATTGAACAGAACGTTCAGGAACATTTTGCGCATTTACTATTCCTGTATTCTGAACATGGCATGAAGAACTAAAGAGTGTAACCTTCCTGCATTTAAAACATCATCCACATTATCCCATTGAAAATGCTGTGTCAAAATGGGAGAATGTTTACTCGGACAGCTTCTCATCTTCAATTTTAAAACTAGGCAATGACAAGTAAATGTTCATTTCAATGCTAGTTGAACTCATACTGTGCTTAAACCAATTTCAAGAATTTTTAATGAACAATTGATAATTGTTTTTGGTTCATTTATGACTCCAATATAATTATTTTCAAAATCTACGAATTACAAAACAACAAGCCAATATAGTATTTTTAGACATAAAACACATAGTGTCAGAGCTCCACAGGTGAGAAAACTTCACTGTAGCCAGAAGACTGAAAGAAGCATCTGAGTTCTCTTATCGACCATAACATTAATTCTGTTTGCTGCTGGAGAGTATCTTCAGCATTGCAGGACGTTTGTCAGAACTCATCCTGGGCGCCACATCTCCTGTGACATGAATCGATTCTGTTGTGAAGCATCTGGTTTACATCAGCTCTGAAAGCTCTCCTAGACTCCGACTTATTTGGAGACTCACAGAAGCTGCATTTGAGGGTAAACGATCTGCTGTTCGTTTAATGGAGATGTGTTCATACAGAATTAACCCTCGCTCCAGAATGGCCCTCCATCACTACGTCTGACTCACATTACTCCTGTGTGTGGGATTCTCAATGTTGTGATGACACCAAAGCAATAAAACCATGATTATTTTCTCAAGCCTTCTGAACATGCGTCATCCAGAGCCGAGAAGAATGGAAATAAAATGTCTCTTCGGTGTGTGTTTCACTGAAGTGTGTTACCACACTCGCGGTCTTCATTTTCACCTTTGAGCTTCTTTTCAGTTTTTTTTTTATTTCATCTGTCTTAAAATAACTGGACTGCTTCTCTTTCTTGCAATGATGGACGGCTGAACTCTCTGGGTGCAGTGACCCCTGGTGTGAGCTGGGACAGACCCTCACGACCCTAATTACGAACAAGTGGGTTAAGATGATGAATGAAACAGTTGAGTGTTTTCCGTGTGAAGCTGCTTTGAATCAGTTTCCACTGAAGGCATGACTTGCCATCGCACTCCCTCTGTTTTAAAGAGGAAATATTTGATAAGTGCAATTTCGTTCAGTTTTTATACTTCAAGTTGTGTGTTTAAATCTGAAAGAAAAGTAAGTTCCTCTTGGGAGAACTGAGTTCACTCAGTCAGAGAACTACATCTGTTTCTGAGATTTTGGGAGACAGACTCATATCAGCAAACCAATTTTACATACATTTTTTATTTGTGTGGGACATGGCATTAATCTAACACTGGTTTGTGTTTATGTGGACCAAAACATGCTCTGAGACAAGCAGAGGTGATAGTGTTTTTTAATGTGTCACTGACGATATGAGCCAGAGATTATATCTATCTAGCATTAACTCATGTGAGACTGTATAAGTTATAGCAGTTCTAGGGCCAAGTAAAACTAGCTGCTTGGGTCAGATAGAAAATGCCATGTCAAACCCAGCTACAGGCAGATTTTATTTGTTAATATGATCATTTTCAACTATTATATAAACTAGTTTTTTTCTTGTTTCTGCCACTGACAAATACCATTTCCAAACAACTGTCTGTGAACCTGTTAA
The DNA here is from genome assembly GCA_900490495.1 of Danionella dracula. Classification (NCBI taxonomy): domain Eukaryota; kingdom Metazoa; phylum Chordata; class Actinopteri; order Cypriniformes; family Danionidae; genus Danionella; species Danionella dracula. The sequence continues at coordinate 2,127,633 of UELW01000004.1, read as the reverse complement.
GGGTTTTTAGGGTTTGTTTGCTGAATTCCAATACCATTTTATCCTTCCACGCACTAAGCAACATATTTAATTATATGTAAATATGTTATATGTTCGGCTTTCATTTTCACTTCAATTGGAGATTACGAACAGAATCTGGGAACCATAAAATAGTAAATCTGTGTAAAGTAAAAGAACTAGTTTGGCCATTTGTACAATCCCAGCCTTGTTAGTGTGCAATGTTAGTTCAGGTCTAGCTATCAGTATACATCAAGATTAGCCAGTTTAAAAATGGAATTATTCTTATCACACTTTTCCTGACATTTTACAGAAGTTCTGTGTGATTTTCACAGAGCTCCACATTTAACATAGCATCACCAATCGGTGATTTACCATTCAGGATATATGCTGCCCATAAACAACCATGCATGTTTTTATTGCAAAGAGAATGCTAAATGGTTAAACACTGCAGTCGACTGCCAAAAGGGTTTAAACATAGAATAACACCACCAGTACTACTATCAGATAGCACAGACGGAGCACATAGAAGGAGAAAAAAAGAGAAACCAGAGGATTATGGATTACATGTCTCAGATAGAATTTGGATGTAACACATCTGGATAATATCTGACTTTGCTTAGCTCGTTATACAATTCTTATTTTCCATCTATCAGATGTGAATTGTAGTTCTCAATTGAAGAATTTTTAACAGAATTTGCCAGGGAAAAATTAGAGTTCCATCTGTACATGTTTTGATCATTTAAATGAGATTCATTAATAAATTAATTAAAATTAGCTCTGGAAGTGGGGCGTCACGGTGGCGCAGTGGGTAGCTCGGTCGTCTCACAGCAAGAAAGTCGCTGGTTCTAGGCTCGGCTGGGGCAGGTGGCATTTCTGTGTGGAGTTTGCATGTTCTCCCCGTGATCGCGTGGGTTTTCTCCGGGTGCTCCGGTTTCCCCACAAGTCCAAAGACATGCAGAATAAGTGAATTGAATAAGAACAATTGCCCATAGTGTTAAAGTGTGAATGTGTGTGTGAATGTTTCCCAGCAATGGGTTGCGGCAGGGAAGGGCATCCGCTGCGTAAAACATATGCCAGTGAGTTGGCGGTTCATTCCGCTGTGGCGACCCCGAAAGGGAATAAAGCCGACATGAAAATGGATGGATGGATAGCTCTGGAAGACACAACAAACATTGGGCCGACAGGAAGTGGTTGGACTGCACTTCCCCACGCAGCCACTTGAGGCTGACTCCAAAACAGAGCAAGTTGTCATTCACTCCAATGTTAAAACCGGCCAACTTTGGAGCTGAAAAAAACATATTTCCACCTCTGGGTCCATTATGTTTTTTGTTTTTTTTTCAGACCGCTACTTTTGATCTTCATGAGCACTCTAAGGGGGTGAATTATTTTTGCATTTGTTTGTCAGACCAATCAGACCATGTCCCGCCTCTGAGGACGCACTTTTCAAGTTAGGCTTCACCCATTTTGAGCTTCATTTGAATTTGCCAGAACCCTTTGGCTGACGTCACGAACACTCTATCCATGTCATGTACAGTCAGTGGTGGGATCCCCTCACAGCCTTTTTCTCTCACTGAATTCTGGGAATGGTGATGTCATATGTATATCCTCTGTGTGGTATACTGGGGAGGACGCTACGAGGAGTCCCAGTAATTTTCACATATAATGAAAGAAATACAAAACTATCACTAATTCCTAATAGCCTACTATTAACCCTTGTGTGGTGTTCATATTATTGTTACTCAGGCGGTGTTTGCAGGTCTCGTGGACCCATGCGCTGCAGCAGTTTAATTTGACCTATCATCTTAAAACTAATGCTTTAAACAAACATTATTTTTAAAGATTCATGTGACGTAATCATCCCTTCTGGTGTCAGGAAGCAGAGAAAATAAATTGATGGTAGCTTTTCACAATAAAAACATTAAATATTTAATATTTAACATTATTTCGCATGAATTTCATGCTTAGATCAAGCAGAAACCCTTTCTGTCTGGAGAATTCACAAGCATATTTACTTTTATTTTTAGCTCCACTACTTAGACTACTCTTATTAGCGTAGTGCTTCCCTGTATTGGATTGAATACAATCTGTTAAAGAATCAGATGGGCCAGGAAGTGTCAGTGATAGGTAATACAAATTAGGAGATATTTGAGCTGCTTTTTTTGCCCCTCGAAACTTAAATCTCCAGGCTAGGTACTTGTGCTTGGCCCTGGGAAGATGTTACGATGTTATCCAGTCGGAACTAGCTAGATCATGTGGAACGCGTCCCTCTCTGTAAGGGTAGCAATTCCCCCTGTCTCACTCCCCTAGATGGAGCAGCAAGGGTTTATGAGGCGATCTCCTAATTTGAGCAGGCAGACTAGGACCAGGGCTGCCTTTCCGGTATTTCAGGCCAAGACATCGAAAGTAATGCAGTTGGAAGTTGCAACCAAGGGGCTTAGTGAAGATCGAAGATCTGTAAGCCACTAAAGGTTAAGGAAGTAGCTGCGATTTCTCACTAAAGGATAAGGATGTAGCTGTTAGCAAATGAGATGGTAACTGCGGAGCAGAAGTAATTCCTCAATGAGCCTCTTTCCCAAGATGGCCTCTTCGGTGTTGCTGCAGATGGCCTTAAGTCACAGGTCTTCATGACGCTCTGCGGAGCACACACTAGAGCAAGAACCTCCTCCTCATCATCATCATTAGCAGACCTGCCAGTATGGTCAATTACGTATGGCTCAGACCAGGCAAGAGAGGTGAGAGCCTGTTCATCGTCCGGGAAAGAGGTCACAACGTAAACGACCATAAGAGAGGCAACCCAGGGAGTCAGGAATTCTACAATTTCACCCACTTTGAATATAGGGGACACCACCATCACATCCTGGTTACAGATCCTGTAGTCGGTGGCCTCCACTTTTCCATAAAAAGAGCATTTTCTGATTTCCTATGTAATGTGCAAATCCAAAGCGCCTACAGAACACAATGTATTTCTCAAGGAAAAAAGTTAATACTCAGGCTCTAATGAAACCTTCTCGGCTCGCACAGGTTCAACGGGCCCTGATTTTCTTTTAAACGAAGATGCAATTGATCTGGTCCTTCAAGCTGACATGGAAGTTAATTTACAGCCCAAACTTTTTAGTCCCAAAATGAACAGGTGGGTTACAACCCATCTTAAACCTCCATCAGCTGAATAGTCTTCCAGCATTATCTTACAGCCACAGTTTTATCAGTCTGCCTGAAGGATAGGTTTATTACAACAGACCTGATTCATGAGTATTTTCACCTGGGAATACGGATTAATAGATTACTCTAAGGCCCTGTTTCAAAGTTAAGCATTCCAGTACCGTGTCCTACTTAACTCTGTTTATGGAGGTGATCAAGGCAGCATTAGAACAGCTGAGGTGGAAAGCAGTTATTAAAACAACCACATATATCTGGTGCATTGAAGATTAAATATGAAGGGCCTTGAAGCTTCTTGAGAATGTTTGTCCTTTTAAATTCTACAAAGTTGTGCATTTTACTTTAAAATTATTTGATTTCTCTGTTTGTGATGAACATGTGGCAGAATTGATAAAGCATACTTGAAGGGAATATTGAAAAAAACATATGGTAAATACCAAGCAAATAAATTGTTTAATTTAACATGGTTCTTTATTTCACAGGATGGTTTGTGGCCCAAAGCAGTTGCCTGATGGTGAGTCCACCCCTAGTCCTGCAAAATGCAATCAAAGGTAAACAGTGATCTTGATTGAGGTGCATAAGAACAGGTGTCAAGAGATGTGAGAGGCATAATTAAGCTTCTGATTTACAGTGGAGAAAGATATCTAAAGCAATCCCTACTTGTCAGATTATACACAAAGATATACAGACTGAACAGTAAAGGTGTAATGTTTAGTATTGATTCCCTTGCTTCCTAGTGATCAAGTGTTTTGAGGAGTTCATGTCTTCTGTGACCACTCTGGAAATAGTGCTCCATCACTCTCTCTGGACTCTCAATGCTCCGGAGACAGGAAACCATTACTCACACTGTGCTCCATGTCTCTAGGAGGCCTATTTCTGGGCACAGGAAGGACCAGAGAGGCTGAGCAGGAGTGAGGGTTTGACTCAGAGGAATGCCAGCCTTCCACTAGAGACAGTAGCTGACAAAAACTTTCCTTCTCTCTGGCAGATTTAACAGCTTTAGTGGCAAAGTAAACAAAAGGAAACTGACCCACTACTTTCGCTTTCTCCTCTTTTTAATCTAAACATGTGGATTTTTTTGTGTAACAAAATCATTTGAACTAAAATTTGAAGGATTTCAAAGCAGAGCTCATTAGTAAAGGCTATTGAAGTGTTGTATTAAAGCCATTGGTCCAGCCCACCAGACAGCCTGTTTTAAAAAAATATATACAGTAGCCCTAAAAAACTAAATCTTACTTTAAAACGAGATCTCAGTAAACTCATGCTTTCATACCTCCAATCCAGACTTTTTAGTCACATCATTTTATACGATAACGCAAGTCAAAATTTTACTTTTGTCAGAGCAGAATCCAAAATCTCACAATAAAGGCTTATGGTTTCGCATCGTCGTATATGATCCCATTAATTATTTTCATAGAGTGACATCACCTGATGCGTCAGTGGGTAGCACGGTCGTCTCACAGCAAGAAGGTCGCTGGTTCTAGGCTCGGCTGGGTCGGTTGGCATTTCTGTGTGGAGTTTGCATGTTCTCCCCGTGATCGCGTGGGTTTTCTCCGCGTGCTCCGGTTTCCCCACAAGTCCAAAGTGAATTGAGTAAGAACAATTGCCCATAGTGTTAAAGTGTGAATGTGTGTGTGAATGTTTCCCAGCGATGGGTTGCGGCTGGAAGGGCATCCGCCGCGTAAAACATATGCCAGAGAGTTGGCGGTTCATTCCGCTGTGGCGACCCCGAAAGGGAAGAAAGCCGACATGAAGATGAATGAATGAAGAAGACATCACCTGAAATTTGGTGATGTTTTATCTAAATGAATGATTATCCAATAGTGGCTATACTGGATTCCTTTAAGAAGACTACAATTTCCAGCACTCACCATCCCCCCAAAAATTTCAGACTCTTTCTTTTATCTTCTTGCTGATACCCAATTCCTGTTTACCCAGTTCCTTTCCTCTACCACTCACCTGTGTCTCCCAGTTTTCGTCTTCATTTGTTCCTCGGTATGTATCCTGCTCGCTGTCTCCATCGCCATCACTCCTCAGTTCCTGTAGATGTCATCTTCTTGAAAATCAAAGAATGTTATATGAAGTGTTGCACCAATAAATGTAATTGCACTTACCCTCCATGTCTGCTGGCATCCCTGACAATAGGTCCTTCCAGTTTTGGATACACACCCAAAAAAGCTTACATTTATGAAAAACTTGTTCTTGAATCCCGAGCCATTAAAAGTATCAAAAGCACAACAAGAGATGTGACTTGAGACTGAAGAACGTTTACGCTGTAGATCATATTTGCATTGAAGTGTTTTCTTGATCTTCACACAGCATCCAATCAGATTTCTAAAGATATAAAAAGCCACTTGGCACTTTGATGACATTCTAGCTTTTGGGTTTTGAAACAAGGCATTTTATAGCGTCTGAGACACTCTTATACCTTTGCCTAATGGCAAGTTCACCTCTATTTCTGACCAAAAAAATTTCCTTTAATAACACGCACAGTATTTATAGTAAAGAATGTTCGCACAAACCACATGACACAAGTACTGCAGAACTCTACATGTCACTTTGAGTTGCTCCAGCTATGCTTGTGTTTACACTGCAGCATCTCTTTTTCTCCCACTCTCAATCCCAATCTCTCTCTCTCTCTCTCTCTCTCTCTCAGGGTCAGTGCTTCCTGCTGGATGTGCTGCAGTGTTATTGTGAGTGTGGCTGGCTGTGATGGATTTACACCGGCTAGTGCTATGTTTAACTCTACAGGGCAGTGTTCCTCAGGGCTCTCTGGATGTTCTTTAGTGACGCCTGATGGTGCTGTAAGTGTCTGTGTAGCAGGAAATCTCTAATGGACCACCACCAAGCCTCTATTTATTCTTTTGCTTCCTGTTTAAATCTGTGGAAATGTTCAAGATTTTTTTATTATCACACACTCCATCACCTGGACACAATGCTCGTTAAATACAGATTGGAGGATGGTGTTGAGGAGATTTAAATGAAAAGCATTTTCATGCTGATAGCTTGTTGTCTGCATCTGTGGCAGGGAGTCAACCCTATGAAAATATGCCAGAAGACAGGAAAAAGAGTGCTTTCATGTTGTCACTAATGAGTGTTATACATTAAGATATCTAGCTAGAGAAGAAAATTACAGTCACTACTTGGTAAGTAAAATTGTTGCTGTACAATGATACACTATAAAAAAAAAACTGAAGAAATACAGGATAAATGTAAAGTTAATTTTGTGGAAGAGTCAGTCATCATATTTACAGGGGCTGCATTTGGGGGTAGCTTGCTTATTGAACATGCTCAATTTTTTCAGTATTCATGAAATACTGGCCCCTTCAGATTTTACACTTTCTAGGCTGAAATATCCAAAGTTATAAATTTGTGAAAGCTGTATGAGGACAATAATTAAAGACTTGAAGCTGGGTTGGGTCAAAGTCATGCTTTTCAGGTGTTTCAAATTGTTTCAAGGTCGAAATCATGTGACAGGGTTTTTTTAGAAAAATTCTAAGTTTTATTTGGCTGAAGCCATCTGAGTTAAGTGGCTCAAAATGTTGGAATCTTTGTTTGGTTGAAGTCACATTACTCAAGTGTTTAAAATGTAAAACTTTGTTTGGCTGGACTAACTTGACTCGAGTATTTCAAAACCTTATAAGCTTTATTTGGTTGAAGTCATAAAACTCAAATGTTTCCAAAAGTTTAAAGCTTTGTTTGGCTGAAGTCATGTGATCCAAGTGCTTCTAACGTTTGAAGCTTTGCTTGACTAAAGTCACATGACCCAAATGTTTCAAAAAGATTCAAACTTATTTTGGATAAAGTCATATGACTCAAATATTTAAAAAAGTTTAAAGCTTTGTTTGGCTGAAGTCACATGACTCAACTGTTTCAAAACATTTGAAACTTTGTTTGGCTGAAGTCACATGACTCAACTGTTTCAAACCTTTTGAAGATTAATGTGGCTGAAGTGATGTGACTCAAATGTTTTTGAAGCATTTGAAGCTTTGTTTGGCAGAAGTCACATGACTAAAGGGTTTCAAAATGTTTGCACTTTCCAAGGATTCCCGTAATGAGGTAACTTTTACATCTGGTCACTGTCTTTTACGTCAGACTTTTTTTACATACATCTATTACATTTACATTTATGCATTTAGCAGAAGCTTTTGTCCAAAGCGACTTACAGTAGGGGGTGAGACTCTATGCTATTTGTTACATAGTCAAAGTCTAACTCAGTTCACTCATAGTAGAAGTTGTATCAGCTGATCAATCAACCATAGCAGGAAGCAAAAATAAATAGACGAGGAAAAAAGGGACTGGCTTTCTCTGGAATTAACTGGATTTCTCATCTGCAATGTCGTCTTCTGAGAGCTACTTCACCTGGTTCTTCATGCCTTGTTGGTCCTGAGTGTCTTTTTGTAGGTCTTGTTTTGTGTGTATCCTATTCCATTTCCTGTCAACATTGCATAAGCACTCTGATTAAAATTGTAGAGAGCTCTTTTTAAAGGACTATCAGCCATGGCACTCTAGAACCACTAAGGTGTCAATAAATGAGTTTTCTTACTTCTACAGCCTGGAATTAGTGGCAAAACAAGCCAATGGAGCACAACATCAGAACTGAGACTTTGGCAGAAAGAGCTTCATTCTGCTGCTAGAAAGCACAGCTGAAGTTCTTTATACTGTAACAAAACATTACTGTCAGCTGCTAGCATTACAGCTTTGTTCGCTTTAGTAAAATGGAGTTGAAAGTGCTTCAGTTTGTTCTTTCAAAAGCTCCAGTGACCATGTACAGGTGAACTTAGCACTGGTGTGGTTTCTTCCAGTTTATTTGTGATGACACATAGTATGCCTTGGATTTACAACACCTCTATTAATTCATGACATCATAGGTCACTGCTGAGATTAATGGAGGGAGGCAGACTGTGTGGGATCTTCCAAGAGCTCCTTTCTGCAATTAATCAGTTAGTAAAGATGAGGGAGAGAGAGAGAGGATCTTTCTGAAACTGGTGAGAAATACAGAAAAGCTTGGAAACCATACCTTAAGGATGATTGATGAGGAACAAGCCATTAACCATGCACTAGTTGAACCAGATTTGTATCATTCAAACCCACTTCAGTTGAACCATTGCCAGTTTTAGAATATTTGTATTGGTGTTAGGTATTCTCAGCATACTTGATATTGAAACATGCTATTCTGCATTAGACGGGTCAATATAAGTTCTGCCAGAACTCTGGTATTCATTCCTAAAAACTGATAATGGCTGACAGATCAGTCATCCAATGAAAAAAACAAACATGGAACCTGTCCCCTAGTCTACAAACACATGGAAAGTGGAAAATAGTAATATCTGCTGCATGTAATATATATCAACTCAAGGAATTAAGCACAGTTTTTGAATGATATTTACATTAGCAGATGTTTTTGCATTGAAATAATTGTATTTAAATAAATTTTAGGAAACAAAGTGTGTAAATAAAATAACTATCAAATGCATGCATTTTACAAAAGAATTCCATTCTTTCAAGATTTTTTTGATCGTATGCAATTATTTAAACAACATTCAATGTACACTCAAAGTCTGCGGCTGTATCTTTTCTTTTTCTCAAATATGCTCTCTTAAATCTCTTACATCTGCTCAGACACATTCCCCCTTTTCAACAGTTAACTTGAAAACTTACAATTTGGTGAAACTAATTAGATAAAATCACAACTATTACGCTTTCCTCAGGTATATTATTCTCAAAATAATTCAATGATCTTGAGCCAAAAAGTTAAAGGGTGGCTTTTATGAAAAGTCAGTTTTTGGAAGATGTTTGGGCAAATCTGATCATGAAAGGTGTGAACACGCTCTTGTTGTCTTGTTGATAACCTTTAAAGTATAGAATTATCAGAACATTAGCGATGTGAATTTCAGAGAGGTATTGATAAGTGGCTGCACACTCACTCTTAAAGGTCTGATCCTATCACTCCTTTTTTAATCCAGGATTTGGGATGATCAGCTTAAGACACTATAAGGCCTATATTACCATCCAACACTCAAAGCAAAATTAGGATAGCCGTTTCCCAAAATAAGGAAGTTTGTGGATAGCACCAAGCTAAGATCTGAGACTCACATGACAGTGGTCTGAGATTGAAACCTGGGTTTTAGCAAAAGAAGAAGTGAAAGAAACTGCATCTTTTCCGCCAGTGAAGTGAATATTCTATTTTACATTATCATTGAATAATAGTAATGAAAAAATTGTATCTGATACAACAGGGCTGTTCCTGATTTTGAATGAAAGAGAAAAATGACAAAATAATATTTTAATACTTATTTAAAAGTTTTTCTATTAGACCACAATTCAAAACATGAGCATGCATTCACAACAATCAAGTTGTTTCAAGATAAACACAAAAAGCAAGCAATGCTTTGAAAAAAAAACTTTCAACCAAGACAAATAGTCTTATTAAATATATAAGACGTATAAAATTGGTAGTTGTCATAAAACTCCTCCTGTTTCCGTTTCTGTCTTTTTTTTCGATTGCTAGATTTCTGACAGTATCTCTCTAACATATCTTTTTGTTTGTTTATTTTAGTTGTGTTAGTCGTTTCCTCACTCACTTTTTAAACCACTCACTAGGATTTTCTGGTTTTTGTTGTTGTTTGGAGCACACATAACCAACTGTGCCTTATTAATTATCTCCTGAATGTTACCCTTTATATGTTCATCTCAGTTCGTTTTTTTTATCATATGCAATTAGCCAGCTTGTTGGCTTCAATAGCTGCAATCAATGTAAATTACAATTTTTAATTGATTCCGCCCCTGCATCCCAATCCGAATACAGCAGTACCTCGAGATATGAATGTTTCAAGTTACGGAAAATTCAAGATACGAAAGGCCACACAAAGAATATTTTGCTTCATTAAAAGAAAAATAAATAGAAATACAACATGCCACCAAATGTTCTGCTTTCCTATTGGTCAGTTCCAGCCCTGATGCTGTGTGTTCGGGTATAGTATCCTGCTCTCCTATTGGTTGCCTGACACTCAATGATGTCTTCTTGGAGAAGCTTTATCTTTCTTCATACACATTTTTGGTTTTGTGTTGGTGTCTTAAATTTGTGAATAATTCTGTGTTGCTTTTTTCATGGTCATGTCTATCCTCTGCTACCATCCGTTCTTCTCCCCTACCACCTCCTCCGACACTTCCCCATATCGCATCACCCGAAAGGTAAAGATTATAAATTTTTCATTTATTTTATTCTGTTTTCATTGTTTTATTATTATTTTTAAGGTGTACTTTTAAGGATTGAAGAATCCTAGTTTATTTTTCTCCGGTTTTCCATGTTATTTTCTATTTTTAGTGTTGTTTCTGTGTGTCTTGGAACAAATGAGGGATTTTACCTGTAAAAAAAATTCAGCATACAAAGGCCACCCTGGATCAGATTAATTTGTATCTTGAGGTAACACTGTACATGTACTGCAGTTTTAAACTAGATACTCATTACTCATTTTCAGAAGAAAATGTGCATACTTTTTTAGTATGCATGGTCGGGAATGAACTAAAACATCACATGATGGAAGTAGTTTTGACCAAGTCAAAATGTGAAAGCTTAACTCCTTTTCCATTGCTTCATTTAAAAATTCTAATAATGGATTTAATACTCTGTATAATGCTGTTATTTGTTCAAGTTCTTCTTTAAAAATGAGTCGTATTACTTGTTTGGGTCCAAGAGAAATCTCCTTCCACACGAGCACAGTGGATTGTGGGTAATATTAGCCAGTTGACCATCCATCTATCTGCATTTCAGAATCAACCTGTCAAAAAGTACACATACAGGCACCGCTCTGAATACTTTTTAAATGTATACTACGATTTGGGACACCCTTATTATTATTTTTCACCCATAAAAGTGTTGATAGTGTGTCAATTGAGACTATGAAGAACATAAGCAGGGTTATAGTATCTGAAAAGATGATTGACAAGCTCAAACAAAATGCAGTGTAACCGAAATAGCATTTTCCTTAATTGAATTTTAAAACTGATTAAGTAATTGAAAAAGTTTGCACACTTTCAGTCTTTTTACGCAATTAGCAAAGTTACACTCGTGTTTAAAGTTGTGTCTTTTATTGCTTTCATAAACAATGCCGTGTTCTCAGATGTTTTTTTTACATTCTTGTGTGCTTCAAATGATGATTGATGAAAGGTTGTCTTCAAACATGTGTATTAAGATGTAGCAATAATCTAGAAAAGTTGCTCTGAAGCTCTGTCAAATGCTCTATGTGCTCTGATGGTGCTCTCACAGGCCTTTAGCGCCACACATTGGACAGCTGAAATATTCCTAATTAAAAGTTAAGTTTTGACTGAAGTTTATAAAGTCTTCATTTATATAGATTCCAAAAATGACTTTGAACTGGCTTTCAATTATTTTGAATTAAGGGCGAGGATTTAAATTTATTGGAACGTAATTCATTCTATTTGGTTTTAAAATAACTCTCAAGGAGAACTGGTTCAGCCTGAAAGGGCAAAGTATTGGACACTTGAGATAGACACAACAGTGAGTATGCAGTCAGTATTGCCTGCTCCAAAAGCCACTAGATTGTGTCTTTGCCTAATTTGCACATGATTAAAAAAAATGGGAAAAAAGGGGAGATGTAAAATGTAGATTCACATTATTTTAATAGTACTGCAAGTGCAAAGTTATAGAAATAAATTTGATTCGTTTTTGAATGAATGTTTTTGTTTTGCTATATTTTGGCAACACTTTGAGATATTAGCCCCAAACTTGGAACACCTGATCCTTGCCTTGATCTGAGGTTGCCTGCAGATTTTTGGCGTACAGCCACCTAGTGGTATGGAGACAAAGAAACTGCTAGTTAAATGCCAAAACTGCCTCGAAGTTTAGTTGAAATTCATAAAATTGGTCTTGCCCTAGTTAGGGGATGTCCAATTTTCTCGGATCAGCCATTGTGGATATCGGTATCCTTGAAAAACTCAAAAGCTGCTCTATTTTCTGAACTGATTTAGCTAAAAATCCCAAAATCAACACATGTTCATCTCCATGTACTGGAAAAACTTTGTTGCAGCACCACCTTCTGGTCAGAAGATATAACAAAAAGTTTGAAAGTATCAAAGTTATCTACCTAACAACTTTTTTAAATTATCAGTTGCGAAGTTGTAATGACATTGACCTTCAGACTGTGAGGTTCTGGGTTCGAATTACAGGAAAATCAAGGTCTGTTTATAAAGCTTTCCTAAAGGTTTCTTATGCTTGCTGGTCTAATGTTATTGTTCATGGTGACTTTCCACAACTTATTGCTTGCAGTTTTATTTTTTTATTGAAATACTCTGAGGTTTATTACTTACAAATACTTAATTGGGAGAGTGTTGATCTCAGTACAAGTAGTTCTGGGTATAAACGTTACACTCTGCTTTATAGACAAAATAGCAGAAAAAGAGTTGTACTAACTATCTAAATTACATCAACGGCTGTTTGCAATAGATAAAAGTGACCATGTCAGTTCTAAAGCTATTCTGTTTTAGTCTCAGCTTAGTGTGTCTTGGTTGAGAATTGATATTGGCATGATTTCTGTCTCAATACTCCATGCTCTTGAACAACTCTTGGTCTGGATCAAGACTACATGACTGGTTTTGCAGAAGAAACGCCCATAGCAAATTCTATAATTTCCTAGATATCTTTTAGAGAAATCTGGTCAGGAGTGAAGGCAGTTTTGATGGCTTCGGTCTATGCTTCAGCTGACCTTCCAGTCAGATTTTGTCTGCATCAGCGCTGAGGATTGTGGGATGGATTTTTCTGCTAACAGCTGCAGACTCTGACAAAGATTGTGACACACTTTGCGGTGAGGAACACTTTCCCAACACAAAAGCAGAACTTGTGGACAGCTGCAGGTGTTCAGACCTATCACAGAAGCAGACTGAACCTGTGGGATCCAAAGTGAGAGAGCAAGACAGAAATCACAGAGAGGATGTTTGGGTGTAGAGTCAGTGTTTCAGACTCCTCTGCTGACTGCTGTTTCTCTAGAGTTGTGTATCTACTAGTAGTGTCAGCACTAATTTCCCTAGGCTGAAGAACATGATTGCCATACTGAGGTTGCATCAGAACTGGAGTCTGGAGCACTGCTGTCTGTCTCACAGCTATTTATTCTCTTCTTTGTAATTAAAGAGTTTCCAAGAAAACACAAAGCTACTACGTAAGCATGGGGAACAATTGGTGGCTGAAATAAAGTGTTATTAACGGTTCCCTTTCTTCTCTTCTATCTCATTGAAATTGAAAGCAAGGTTTTGTTCATATGATTATTATAACCATATGTTAAACTTTAGACCATTTAAATGGATTTATACATATTATGCTGATTGAACAGGTGCCCTTATTTTCTTGACACCTGCCGGCTATCACTATCTTCTTTTTCAGTTTGTTAGTGCAGAAAGGGAAAGGTTGTACTTCTTCACTAAAATATGGTTAAATTATATGTGTCCATCTAAATAGTGTTTGTATCGAGTTAGTAACCTTGGTCATTTGGTGTAAGTCTGATGCACTGTAACCATGTCTTCACTAATAAAAAATATATAGCTAAAAAGTCCAGCTTTCTCTTCAGTTCAAATTTTGAAATGCGGTTATTATTCGACTATTTGCTTTTTTGCTTAAATTAAGCGTTATACAATACAGACATATCCATTTATTTAATATATATACTTGAGAATTACAGAAATATCTATTTTTAAATTTATGGAAATGCCCCTTTTAAAATAGTGAAAAAACAGGAAAATTCCGGGTAATTTTCGAACAGTACTTTATACAGCGTTGCAAACTTCATGCCTTCGGGTGGGTCAGAGTGAGTAATCTGTGATTGATTGGTGCGTGATTAAAACAAACCCTGGGTTGATTTCTCAGCTTATATGATTACTGTGAGTGTATATATTGTAACAGTAAACCATCTGAGGGGCAGGTGCTCAAATATAAGAAGGGGCACATAAAATAATTAGCCACTTCTGTTAATGATAATTTAGAGGCCGAACTTTTACTCAGGTAGACCTTATGAATTTTATTTAAAATAAAAATATGAGCACAAAAACTGATTTTATAAAATTAACAACTTCTGTATCACAATATGCTATTAATAACTGCACTAACTTAAAATAATCTGCTGGAAATGTCTATGATGTACAATTTTTTTAAAGTAAATGTGAGCGAGCTGTTATCAAAGTTTTGTGAATGGAAAACTAATAACTATTTTATGGAAGCACATTTTCACCAGGTTAATGGCTTTACAAAGTCTGAATATTGAGATAGTTAGCAGAGTTCTGACTGCGTTAGAGCATGCAATAGTTGGACCAAAAAGACAAAACACAAATAAAAAGTAATTTAACTAACCATTTCATTTGGTAAACATAAAAGCAAATGTGTGTGACTAGGAGAATGTTCTGATTGCTAGACCTCAGTGCTCTTAGATTTAAAAAGCCAATAATTGTGATGGCCCTTATTTGGAGCAAGTAATTTTACTATGGACATTTAATCTCTTGATTTGATTTTCTTCCTTTGTACTATTTGTTGTTGGTCTCTCTCTCTCTCTGTCAGATTTGTTTACTTCAGTAAATGGGTTTCGATTTCATAAATAACCTGTCCCTAAGAGAAGAGGAAACTAAAATAGAATTCAACAGAAAAAACAAAAAAAAAACAATGAATATCACTACTTTCTCTGTTTTTAATCTACTTACAATTTAGTTTACATAAGTTATATTTTTCCGATCTTGTGAAATGTGTAAGTTTTTTGCTAAAATTAGTACTGCATCAAGTCTGTTTGTAAAAGACAAAAGAGAGTTTTCAAAGACAACTTGACCAAATTCAACATTCTTCTTCTCACATTGAACACCATAAATAAGTCTGCTCCCACCATACATATCAAACGAATTTCAGCCCACAATAAACCTCACGCTCCTCATTAGCAATTTCTTTCACGCACTCTCATCCTCTACCAAAAACTGTCTATGGGAAGCTCTCATTTTTCTAGGCATCACACCGACCACAAAAAAACTGCATCTGTATTTGATGGACTTTATAGACCTGGGTTTTTTCCATACGCTCAAAGACAATTTACAATGATCAGAGCATTATTCATTCACTCCACATTCACACTCTGGTGGTGACGAGCTACCTTGGTAGCCCTCAGCTGCCCTGGGGCAGTCTGACAGGACGTGGCTGCCATTCCATGTTTACGGCCTCCTGACCACCACCAAACACCCCCCACCAGTCCCTCACATCCATTCAGGGCAATGTGGGTGAAGTGGTTTGCCCAGGACCGACCACAACGGCCGCCAACCTGTTTTCAGGAAAACAAAATCCATCACAGAGCCATCTTTCCACCAATCATCTCTTGAGAGACAAGGGTGGAGGGGGAAAAGTGTCTGTTTACACTGTTTGTATGTACAGAGTCCTCAACTCTGCCAGGGAAAGCTGACAACTTCATGTACGAATCAGGCTAATACTTTATTTGCAAATGTTTGAAAATGATTTCTGTATAGTAAAAAATTATGATGTATTCAGTGATATAATTATCTCTGTCAATCATATAAACGGGCTAAACATATATATTTTGGAGCTTGCCTGATGTTCATCTACAATATACAATAGGGTAGCATTTTATATAACTACACACTATGATTATTTAAGCAAATAGTTAATAAATAATTTATAAAGCATTCTTTCTATGTTAATACACACAGACGTTTTAATATTTAGTCATACACTATCAGTATGATGATAAATGCTTTATCAACACTACAGTAACTCAGGATTAATTCAGCTAGTTATAAAACATTTACTAGCAGTCAGTTACATGTTTTTTTTGTGGGGCATTCTTACATAAGATTTAAATGTGCAGTTATATTCTAAACAGACAAAGAAAGAAACAGCACAGAGAAAACCAGAGCCTCTAAGTATTTAGTCTCATTTACAAAGCATAAATAGTCCACACTTTAGATGAACTCAAAAAAACAGGTAGTGGAGTTATTATAAAGTGCTACCCAGAAAAGCAGTTCCTAAGGTAACAAAGGAATAACTTTTACTTTTACCCATTTAGCAGATGCTTTTGTTCAAAGCGACTTACAGTAGGTGATAGACAATATGCAATTGTTACACAGTCAAAGTCTGTCTCATCTTGCTCATAATAGAAGTTGTATCAAAAGATCAATAAAACATAGCAGGAAGAAAATAAAAAACCAAAGATAATTTTTTAATTTTTTACAGTAACTGATCCCTTAAAAGAAGTGTTTTCAGCTGCTTTCCTCAGCTTTAAATTGTCTTCCTCTTTTAAAAGCATGTCTTCCTATTTTAAAAGTTATATTATATAACTTTGCATATCAAGTTTTGTTTTTCAAGTCATCATAATGTTTATTTTGAACCCTGACAAGGTTTTGAATAAATGGTAAACTGTTCACGGCGAGCATCATCTGGCAACTAGATTTATCCGACTGGAGAAACTAGGAGGAAATACACTGCGTCAAAGGACAAAATGCACTAGCAAAAACAAAGTACAATTTTATTACTACAACTCATAATTACTTGTGGTTAATGTCTTACACACTGCACATTTAAGATTAATATTGGATATTAAAACATGTTGTGAAGCTTTCAAATTATTCCTGGTGTCCAAAACTCAGAGGGACTTTGATGAAGAACCTTGCTTTCATTGAACTGACCTTATTTATTTGTGTTCATTCTTCGACTTCAATATATAATTTTTTTTAATCCACTCTTCATTATTGTCAACATTACTTGTTATTTGATCAATTATAATTTCTTTACATTTGCTGCAGATGCATTACCACATCACATCACTCTTAAAACTAAGTATAGTCTACAAAATTATTCATTAATGTTAACATTAAGGCCGTAATTAATTCTTATTTATAACCTTATTAATCAGACCTGACTTTATCCACACTACTGGAAACAGCCAATTTCAGAGAGCACCCTGGAACAAACTACGCTTCACTTTATGTAACTGCGTGGACCTGGGGGCATTCAAAGCTGACACAAATACTTTTTTACACCAAATTTATCATGCCAATATGTCTGGGTTAGCCAATTATATTTCCAATTTAGCTGCTTTACTCAGATTTGATTTATGAATGTATGGGTTTTAGTAATTTCTGCATGTAAGGGTCCTTTGTGTCAGAAAGGCACCAGAAATAATTATTACTATTAACCAAAAGTAGCAAGTAAAGAATATATATAAAATATATATAAAAATGAAGGATGGATGAAAATGAGATCTCAAAATAAGGATGTTTTATTGCCAGAATTACATCTTGGAGAAAAAGAGTATTAAAATCTTAACTAAACACAACACAAGATAGTAGAACCTATCAGCCTTAACACGTGTTTACAAAATAAAGGTTTATGACGAATGTGTTAAAAAGGTAAAAAAAAAAAAACATGCAGGGAAGCTCTTTCACTGCTGCTGGCACCCCTGAAGACCTGTTCTCCCTCGCCTTCTTGCTCAAACTGGAATAGGGAGGTTGTCCCTGAAGCAGGAGGCTTGCTGAGGAAGAGGGAAGCTGCACAGATCCTGATAAACACACGCCGTGGGGTCAGCAGAGGCCATCTCCTGAGAAAGTTCCAGGTTCTGAGAGCGGCGGGCTGTCACTGCATCCAGAAGCTGCTGGCAGTTCAGTGCGGTTATCTGTTACAGAAGAAAATCATTTCAGGTTCAGCTCAAGAGACCTTGTTTGTTTGTTTGTTATTTAAGCCATGTCAGCATCTCAGGTCATATCATGGCTAGACAGTTATAAATCATTAAAAGTTGTAAAACCTAAAATCCAATTGTTAAAATAAAACGATAAAACACAACAATTGTTTTGATAAGACATGCTAATTGTAGGTTTGATTAATTTGATGATAATTTAATTTCATTTAAAGACCTTTGAGTCAATTAAAAAAAAGTATATGTTTGATAGACTGTAGGTGTCCATAAAACTGGCAGATTTCAGTTCAAGAAATCACAAGTGCTCTGATCTCCGAAGGACGAGGAGCAGAACATCTCTCATCCACATTTAAACACTAACTTCTTCACTCATCAATCTGTTGGTTTCCATTAATAATCCAGAATATGTATGGTAATCCACAAGGTTTTATTATTTTTCTTACTGCTGATTCTTATACACCTAGTTTTGCAATTTTATATTTTCAAATCCCTAACATTTGAGGGAAAAAAGGATGACCAGTGAATGCTTACAAATTGTCCACAGGGTGCCTAATTGTCTAAACAAATACATTAAAAAAAACACCCTTTCTAAAAACAACCTAATTTATTCCCAGAGAATGTTTGAAACCTGTGTGGGTGGGTGCTCACAGCTTCAGCTCAAATGTGATATTTAATCATTTAAGAGATAAAAATGTGTAGGAATCATTTAAACTTGACAGACTCAATGGTTCAAATGTTGGTCCAAAAACGTTCACAAGAATAACATTGAGTGCATGCAGTAAAATGACTTTCCCAATTTAAGCTGATCAATAAACAAATAATGGGTTGGACTTTGTCTAACAGTCCAACCAAAAACAAGAAAACAAAACATCAACATTAAGCTTCTTCTTTTTTTGACAGCAACCAACATGACAAAAATCATGGTTATATAGGTGATAATTTCTCAAGACATCTGTTAGCCGTTTATCTACGTATTCGGCATTACCTGAACGATGATGAGCTTGCTCTTGACTGAGCAGATTTCACTAAATTCTTCTCCAAAGCAGAGCGTGACTGTGGGCTCCGGTGGCGGATAATGACCCTCTTGGTAGAACTGCATGGCTGCAGAAACAAACCAAATCTTAGTCAGTGTTGAGTTGGCAAAGATGAGGGTCAGCAACATTGAGCTGCATAACGCTTAATGTAAATTAGGTGACATTGTTAACAAGCAACTTTTACAATCACGAACAGCAACGCTGCTATAAGGAAGGAAATGTGGTAAGTAAAAAAAATCTTTGTGTGAAAAGAAAATTTGTGTGAAAAAAACTATGACTAATAAAACTACAATACAATTTTTGCCTCCAATCTTCTATCACACATTAGTGCCTTTCCTAATCGGTAAAAGGTAAAGCAGTTTTTATGATTCAACATAACCAGGCTGATATTTCTCTAATAAAGGTCACCCCCCCCTGATTCTTATGTGAACATCAAGGTGACCTCTCGAACCTAGCTGCTTGTAAAGTCAGCTAATTACCATTGCTATTATTTTCTTCTTCCTGATGTCATCGTAGAGACAGCTTGACAATGGCTAATATGTTTATTAATCAAAACCTTTAAAAGGTCTTCATGTGGATTTGTACACTGTAATCATACTGTTAGCATACCTTGCAGGAAGCTGTGGGTGTCAAAGATCTTCACCACGGCGTCCCGCTCCAGTTTGCAGGGTCCAGGCGAGCAGCGAGGGTCAGGCCCTGTCCAGAATACCCGGCTCTGGCACAGACGCTTAATAAATAGTCCTTCACGGCCAGCGCGCAGCAAAACGCCCCTCTCCAAGTGCCGAAAAAGCTTTCGGGTGGCGCTGCGCTGGCGTTCAATTGGAATGAGCTCAGCACTAGGGAAGCGAACATTCTGGAGGCTGTCTGGGCTATGAGGGAGCGGTGGCGGCAACGGAGAGATTCGACAGCCTTCCGGGTGAGTAGTGACGGTGCTGCCAGCCAGCTGCCCACCATAATAAAAACAGATCATCATCTGAGAAAACCCTGCAGACACAGAACGTAGAAACTTTGCAGTGAAGTACAGAAGGGATATCATTCAGACATTATGTTATTTTCAAGAATATGTTGTTCACTTTGGTCTAATTGTGTGGGGGATGCGATTCTTTTCTTATAAAGTCTCTATTTTGAAATAAAATCGCATTCAATCTCCTTATTTTTCTAGGCCAGGCTTATTCTGGAAATGAGATTTTCTTTCGGCAAACTTTGTAAACACTCCCCTGTTAATCACCTACTGGCTAGTGATTTGCATGTTCATGACGTGTATGCAAAGTTACTGTCTGACGGTCAAAGTAGATTCAAGAGATATTAGAGGGGTTAATTACGAGTAAATTCACTAACCCTAACCCTAACACACGAAGACAGAGCTAGCAACATTGATGGACACTATAATGGTGTTTGGAGGGAACACTATTATACAACCTTACCTCTTTGAGCCAGAGTCACATAGATGTTTTGTTTTCTTAGATAACATAAGTCCAAGTTGGGTGCTTCCGGATATCAGGAGAGAAGGCATTGCTTTGTGGATAGTGCATCACTTCCAGGGGAGGGAAATCTGCTCTTTCATGTCCAGCCATGACGTTACAATAGGACTCGTGTGACGTCGTCACTGGGCCGAATCAAACTCATTTTTTAAAGAAACAAATTCGCTTTTTTTAAGAACGTCCATGGTTCATTTTTTGATTAAATCTACTCTTATAAATCACTATAAAAGCCACAAGAAGCTCACCATGGCATGAGCCCTTTACCATACTACTTCAGCAGTGTGGCCTGCCATGACTATCCTTTAGCCTCAGACTCATGGTAACTGGAATTTATTTTGTTCAGGGAAATAGTTTGGACGCACAGTTGAAGCAAAAGGGTTGAAGCACAGGTTGCACTATGAGTAATTAGGGGTTACCATTATTGAGGTATATGTGTTGTTAATCATGTCCTTCGCTATGTACAATAACTACAAGCAAGTAAGAGACTATTAAACCTGTGAAACATTATATTTTTGTTGTATCGGGTTTCAGAAAGAATCTAGCTGTGTTTTGTTTCAATCAAACATTCCAAACCCTTCTACAATAACGACTAAATATGCTCAAAAGATAAAAACTCAAGTGAACAAACAAAACCTTGAACTAAAACAGAATGCAATTTCTTCAATTCATACGGATAATTATTTAACATGCTTTTCCCATGGACAGCTTCCGTCTTCGATTTCCAGGTATCATTTGAGTACTCAAGGAAGTTCCTGATTAGTTTGCTCAGCTAACTTTCAAAAAGTAAATTACCTCACAAACCATGCAGCTTGATGTGAATGTGCAGTAAGAGATCCCTGCACTAAGGAGGAAAAAAGTGTACATAGCTATTTAGTTTCTTTGAGGAATTTGGCTCACAGCTAAGTGATCTGCAAATCTGCTAGTTGTGAGCAGAATTTTGGCTGTGTAGACTATTATGCTCAAGGGAGACATTCCAGGCTCTATACTGCACTGGATTATTAAGGAATCTCTGATGTGCGTCAGAGCTGAGAGAGGCTTCTGATTGACCGATATAACTTCAGGGTTGAGGAGTCTCTTCTGCCCTCTACTGGATTGACTCACTCATAACAGCATTTTATGAGCTTTTTATAGTTATGATGTGGAATAAAATGTGTTTTTTTTTCTACCTGTGATTGTGTGGTTTCTTTTTACTTTATTTTTTTGTAAACTAAGTAGGAAAAACTTGTACTTTCAACTTGTTTTTAAAAATAGCATGGCCAGGCAACCATTACAGTGGTTGCCCAACAACTCTTCAACTCATGCACTAGGTAAAGATGTCATGCATTTGAAGGAATACTCTTGCAAGCCAGTAATTAAGATGCTTACCAGCACCAAATGATCCTGAAGGGTCTTGATGAACCACAGCACCTGCAAAACACAACAGAACAAAGCTATGTGAGAGGGAGCAAAAGAGAGAGAGAGAGAGAGTGAGAAGGGCCTTGACGAGATTTACCACTTAGCAAGGCAGGCTGCCACCCCTCTAACGCTGCAGCCAGGTTCCTTTGCTCCTCCTCCAGTGGTGAGTGACTGCTCCTGAGCACACTACAGAACTCATCAGAGGAAGACTACGGAGACAAATACACACTCTCTTTATAACTCTTCTTCTCTCTTTCCTTAAGACTCAGAGCAGGAAGGGTGATGGTACCTCTGTGATAAATGCCTCAGCATCAGGAGAACTGTCCAATTCTCCAGAGTCCTTACCAGGGCAGACGGGAAATTTAACCACTGAGAAGAAAACATCTAATCAGCTTATGAACTCAACTGCTTGTAGGAACGGAACAATTAACCAAAAGCCAATTTACGATCCAAGTTTGTGATTGTATTTTTCTCCTTGAAAGCACCACTACTTAAAAATATCACGCCTGTCTTTCTTAATCTGATCTACTTACAGGAACACTCTTGTTTATTGGAACTGGAACCCCAAGATATTAAGTAGTTTTTACCAAATTTGGAATCTATTTAGATGGTATTACAATGACACTTTTAGCATTGCTTAACATAGATCATTGAATCTGATTAGACCCATACATTTGTTGTGACAGAATTATGTCAATATTTCTTTTCCAAACGTCATTTTTTGACAATGTAAGCTTATTTGAATGGTCTAGCATGATATCCCTGAGCCTGTTCTCAATCATGAACAAACTATAGAACAGTCAGGTTTTAAATAGGAAAAACAAATGAAAACAATTATTGACACTTTAGTGATTTTTCTGTTGTTTGAAAATGATTCAATGACCTTCTTCTCGTAGACACCAATGATCAAACTATGCTAAAAATGTCAGAACCAGAGAATGGCTGAGTAGATTTCACAATGATACACACTATCACTATCACGAGTACTATTGACAAAATACTCTGATGAATATGTGATAAAGATAAAGATGTTTATCTTTACATTCTCAAAAGGGTCAGTTCTTTTTAAAACGTCTATAGCTACTTAGGTAACTCATACTCCAAGAACAAGGAATGGACGCACTTGTTGTATGAAAACTATAGGAACCCACATTCATTGGACCAATCAACCTCAATTGGCATCTGCCCCATTGTTACGAAAATGTGCATATTTCTGGTATAAATATGAAAGGTAAGCAAATCCTCTTCCTGTGACACTTTGGAACCAGAACCCACCATCACAGACATTCAGGGCTGCTTCTCCTGGAAAATATCCTTTTGGATATAGCAACCTTTCCTACAGTCCCACTCGCAAATGTCTCACAGGGAACAGAATTTATGACTGCTCTGCTCGATCATACCCCAGTAGAAGCTACATCCTGAAGAAGACCGAAGACCTACCACAGGAGCAACAACAGAGGAATGGATCCAAGATTTTGGTGTGTATATTCAAGTCAATAGAAGGTTTGAAGGACTCCCAGGATATGTTTCGAAAATAGGGGTAGCAGTTCAAACAGCTTTACCTGCTTGTCAGCGATAAACAACTAGAGTTTCAAACCCAAAATTGCACCTATTGAGGAAAGGACGTTTTCAAAACCAACAATCTTCAGCAGCACAGCATTCTGGATCAAAAAAAACTTCCTCTGGATGGCACTCTGCAATCAAATTTCTATCCAGTGAAATTATTTTTCTAAGTAAAGAAAACTTTGCATGTGCAATGATATCGGATTTTGTTTAAAAATAAATAAATAAATAAATAAAAAACAACCTTAGTAAAGAACAAAGTTTTAATATGTTTATATTGGTACCTTTCTTAAACGTGTAGTGTTTTTTATGAACAACACTTTGTTATTTTATCTGCATTTTTAATGTTTTTAGCTTTAAAAACTCATGAAGGAGTGATTAAGGTGAGATTAGTATCATGAATTGCGTGGCAATGATGGGTGAATGTTTACTTCCCCCAGAGAGAGACGCTTGGAGCACACTTACTCTTCTGCTCCTCCTCAGGCACTATCCGGTATACTTTGTACGGCTCAGAGATGTCAAGCTGAGATCGCTCCGTAACTTCCTCAAAATCCGGGCTCTTGTTGAGTGCGCAGCGCAATCTGGTCTTCCATGTGGCTGGTTCAGCTTTTTCCCCCTCCTTGAACTTCCCCTTAAAGATCGCCCACGCCTGGCAGAACAGAACAGATGTCAAAAATCACATCAGAGGTCTGAGGAAAAACAAAAACTGAATTGAGCACAATAAACAACCCACCAAAAAGCTAGACCAAATAATAAATTTGTGAATAAATGAAAATAAAAACCATGCAAATACATTAATAAATAGCAACAATTCATCCCCAAAAGCCTGATCACAAATATTATTACACTAATAAAATTAAAGATTTCCTAATTTCTTAAATGTTCTCTAAAGACAAAAACCCCAAAGAAATCCAAAATCTAAACATACAAAAAGAAAGGAAAAAGCATGCATGTTGAAAAGGAGAGTATTGCATTACTGTATATTAAAATATTGGTTAAAAACATTAAAGGGGCAGACGCAAAACAAACAAAAACATAAGAAAAAAGAAAATAAAAAGTAACAAAAAAAAATCCATGTGGCTGGTTCAGCTCCTTGAACTTCCTTTTTTAGACGGTTCACCGCTGTGAGAACGCGTGCTGAGTCAGAAACTGACACAAGAGGGTCTGAGGAAAACCTCTCTGCTCTTACTCAAGCATCTCCTCCTGGATCCACCTCACAATTATCACAGAAAAAATCCTGGGTGGGAGCCCCCGAAGAGTCAAAAACCTGGCGACGGTCTTATTTGAGTAAAGAGTCAAAAAGTTGCTCTGCATGAGTTCAAATGTTAGCTTTAATTGCCCTCTGAGAAAAAGTAAAAAAAAAAATACGTACCTCACTACTTTGAGAGTTAACTTTCAAGCTGAGAGTTTAACATTTTTCTGTGTTAAACAATTGGCATGTATTTGATTTCAATATATGTCTAAAAATTCCAGCAAAAGATTACATCTTTATTTATTTGTAACAGCAAATGAAAAATTAAATTTGGGACGCCTTTCTTTATGTTACTCCTTAATGAGCATTCTATTCTTAATTAATACTTTGTTACATTTAACCACAAAAAAGTGACAATTGAAAATGGTGTTCATTTTTGAAGACACTTTTTTAAGGTTAAACGATCTCAAACTCGACAGAAGATATTCAATTCTGATTGCATTTGAATATTAATAAGAATACCTTACATAAACACATTTTTACATTTACATTACATTTATGCATTTGGCAGACACTTTTGTCTAAAGCTACTTACAGTAGGGGAGAAATAATCTCCAATTTGTTACAAAGTAAAAGTCTATCTCAGCTCACTTATAATAGTTGTATCAACTGATTAATAAACCATAGCAGGAAAAAAATAAAGACAGAGGAGGAAAAAATAGATATTTTTAATTTTATTTTATAGTAGGTTTTTTTATAGTAGGTTTCCTGAAGAGAAAAGTTTCACCAGCCAGAGACAGTGAGTGTTTTATAAGTTTGTAGAAATGTATTTCAAACGAAATAACAATAACTCCAAACAAATAAATTTAATAAACCACAAAAATAAAACATATTGAATAATAATAAAAAGACAATAATATAAAAAATATTTTTCAACAAAAAATTCAACTGTTCGAATGAAATGACAAAAGTCTAAATAGAAATTAAACTTTAAAAGAAAAACAACTATTTAATACTATAAAATCATTCATATAAACTAGGACCATTTTTAAACATAATAATTAAATATAAACACATATTTAAATACAAAACCGATTAAACATTTGTTTTATATAAATTAAACAGACAATTAGCCAAAATATTATACATATATAATATATTATAATAACTAATAATACAAAAATCCCCTAATATATAATCTACGGTTACAGGTTAAAGGTTCACCTTAAAGATGGACGCGTCCACTTCTTGGTTGTAATCCTGTTTTCCCGCGTGTTTCCAAGGGATTCGAAACATGGAGTGTTGCTCATCTTCCCACTGAAGCCCGTTGTAAACATCGCTGTTTATCTGCTCAATGAGCCACTGCTTCAGCCTTCGCCCGCCCGAATTCATCTTTAAAACTCTTTCTTTCACTTCTTTATCAGCTAGTCCTGCCGCCGCCGCGAGATTCATTGCCTTAAATCACCCTCAAGCGAGCGGAATAGAGAACACTGACCAATCACAACAGCTCGTGGTCCTCGGCTCATGAATATGTTCATGAGATTCTACGAAGCGGAGGCGTTTACGAGAAACCCCGTCCCCGAGTAGAGCCGAGGAGAGGAAAGGGTCTTACCTGAAAAACGTACTTCCAGGAACTCCCCTTCTTCTTAAGATCACATTCCAATATAACATTTCAGCGTTAAAATGTTACTTTTTCGAGAGGTGAACACCATTAGAATAAATATGATAATCCTTTTCTCTTCAGGTTATCAAGCTGTTCAACTTTGATCAAACTTACACATTAAGTTTTAATGATTTTAACTCAAATAACATTTATTGCCTTATACTAAAATTCAGTACTGGTTGGAAAACAATAAAGTTGTTAATTTAAGCAAAACACACTTTGGGAATTTGTTTCAGTTGTTTATTACTTCTCTCACATGCATGTCTATTGTTAGTTAAAAGAGAAACATGTCAAATTATTTTAAATTAATATAAATAAAATAAACATTTGTATATCGCCTACATTTTCCATATTCAAAACATTTGAACCTGCACATTCACCTCAAGAATGAACATTTTTTGTGCGTAATTCACATGTGAAGTCAACGGTAAGACGCAATCTGTAATCAATAGATCGAGTAGCTGTGTAAGCCACCAGCTATGAAGAACATAGATTTAATTTGGTGGAAAAAGATAATGAGTTTTTAGTCCTTTCAGTGATGTTCTGCACATTTACTTAATAATTTTGAGTTAAAATGAAATGAAATAATAAAAAAAAATATAGGAATTCAAATGTGCATTCTTGCCATTGTTCCCTTTTAAATATTGTTTTAACCTTTTTCTTGGAAAGCCCTTTGTGTCAATTTTAAAGTTATAACTCAAAGTGTTAAATAAATAAAAATTGATAGGTAGATTTAGAAATATAAAATATCTTAAATAAGTTATGGTTAACAACCATATAAAACAGTGCTATTACAATAAAATAAAATCACTGGTAATGATATAAATGGTGTCATTTTCCATGACCTACCTGAATAGTTCTATATGAATTATTTGACACATAAATTAATTTTAAAAAGTTGAACACATCACTATTTTCTGTTATGTTTTCAGCCTTATATGGTTCTTTTTTTTTTGCATAATTTTCAAACTAAAGGGAAATTGTGTGGGTAGAGAACGCTCTGAAGATAGCTCCTCTCTCGCAGCCACGTCTCACCTGCAGCAGGAAGCAGATCTAAAAAGCGGATCTGGAAAAGGTGAGGTTAAACACTGCTGGGAGATTGAGGATGTGAGCACAGGTAGTGGTCGTCCTGAGGAGTTCTACAGAAGTTCTCACTAAAATAACTCTAACTCTCTATAAGAGGACACTTCGACTGATAATTCAGCAAGTTCTTCTCTGTTAATCAGTGTTGTACATGATACCTGCAAAGTGCAAAGTGTGACTTATAACTAGTTCAGAAGTAATATTATTGATAAGTAGTTCCACAAAATAGATTATTAAGAAAGCAATGTTATACACTTCAGGCAGTGATTGTTTGTGGTTAGGTGTACATGAACGTTAAAGTAGTAAAAACAAACAGAGAGTTTTTAATCGAGAAAGTGATAAGGTGTGGATTCATATGACAGAACAAAGGTTTTCTTTTCAGAAAAAAAAACTTGACAACAGGAGCCTCATTCCACAAGATGAGTAAAGGTGAATTGAGCAAGCCCCATCAGCTAACAATTAGAAGTTATTTCTGGGTGCTGTAGTGGTTTTGGCTCTTCGGCACCACCCAAAATGCATCTCTATCTGGAATATCGCTGTTTTTGTTGGCCACTTGTTGGGATTGGAGTGTGATTGGTCTGTTCATGGTGTGTTTCAGGAAGGGGACCAGGCCGATGTTGTATAAGCAGTTTCACTGGGGACATACATTTTAAATACAGACTAAAGCCATTTTACTCTGACATTTGACTCCAGTGAAAGACTTGTTTAACCCTCCTAACACCTTTTATTCTCTGGGGTCATACATACAGACGACCTATTTCATTACTAAAGATACATTTACAAATGAAAGCTTACTGTTTCACCTAAAATTGTAAAAGTATATATATATTTTTTTTTTGTTTTTGTTTTATTAGTTTTTCTTTTTGTTGGTGTTAATTTTTTTGTTATTTATAACATATGGAAATAATAACAATTTGTTTTAGCAAAGACAAGAAAATAATTATTTATGGGATCAATTTGACAAGAAGAAAAAACAAACACCGATTTAAACATTTAAAAGGGTTTTACTTTTAAAGGGAACATCTCTGTTATCAGGACATCAATAAGGAACGTATCACAGTTATTTCTGTTATGAAAATTAGCAACATGCATAATGGCTGCAGTCAATTTGACTAGAATTTGTTTTATAACAGAACGTCATAGGAACACATAATAGTTTAAAAAGTTTATCTGCAAGTTATTATATGATAAAAGCTCATTACATTATAAAATCATAGCATATTATAGTGACCTCAATATCACTCAAAACAAATATGTGTAAATGTTATATATGTCTTGTGTTTAAACAGCTAAAAGACCCTGGGGTCATATTGACACATATTGAAAACTAAACAAATATATATATATATATATATATATATATATATATATATATATATATATATAGCACTTCAGCACTGAAACGGGTCATGTTGACAATAGGAGGTTTACATTTATTATGTAATGTACTCTATTTTATTGACTGATTTTTATATTTTATTATCCACAATATTTGATTGCTGAGGCTTCCCAAAGGCTATTGGTCACTACTTGTGCTACTTAAATTTTGTTGATGCTTTATAGTAAGCTTTTGTTTACAGGGCAGTGATGGGAATCTCGTTCTTAAAAATGTTTATTGCGCAGAATTTCGTAGCTCTTTTTTAAATTGTAAAAATAAACACAATTAAATAAAAGCAACACAAAAGTCTTCAGATGCCTGTAATGGATAAGTTTATTTTTTTAGAACATAAGACAAGATTCCATTCTTTCTAAAGCTTCATGAAGTGCAGTCTCTGAGGGTCTGACCTGCTCTCAACCGCTGCTGTCTGAAGCACCAAATCTGTTTCGGGAAACCTGGTAGAAGTGATGAGCTGGACCTAGCCACTCTGGATCGCTCCGTCCGCCTTGCTCTTGCTGCTCCGAATAAAGCCTCAGCAGAGCTTCCACCTGCTCCTGATCTTTAAAAGGGCTAGGCCTGAAACTGGCCTGTAACCATGCTCTATACTGTGAGAGAGAAGGGGGAGAAGGATATATGGAGGAGAGAAAGATATAAAGACCAGAGAGAAGAGGGACAGAAAGAGAGAGGAAGGAAGACAAAATTAGGACTATAGAAATGTGAGGTTCAGCGTAATTCCTATCGAACTCAAAAAGCATGCGGAGTTGAATTGTACAGTTCCAAAATGGTTACAAACTTGTTTTTTGTTTAGAGCTGAAACATGTGAGTAATATGAAACTTATGAGCAATAATACAATGATGGGTCAAGAATTAAAAACTCTCATTAATGACCTACTACAATGATAAACTACCAGCTCAGAGCATCAAATAAAAAAATATTAAAATTGAGGAGAGCTCATAAATAATTTGTCAATTTCAACTTGTGGTGGATAATTCTGCAGATCATCGAGCGTCACCCTAGAAACGCTGCTCTTAAACTAGGTGCAGCAGGAGCTTGTCGCTGGCACCACCTAAAGCTTGTTAGAAGGAAGAGAAAGTGCTCTCCGAGACAAAGGAGTGGAATAGCTTGACTAGCTCCAGGAGGAAAACAACGGCAGCGACCAGCCAGGGTGCCCACCGATGAGGACAACGTAACGCCCTGGACAAGAGGTACATGATGTGGATTTCTGGTAGTCGTCTCATCACCACGTCCCCAGCTGCACCGGTTCCCCTTTCCTTTGGACACTTCCCTCAACGCCACACTAAACTATCCCTTGCACAGCCCTCTTCATCCCAGTTTGTTGTATATAATTGTTTTATTTAATAAACTATTCTCAGAGGATTTACATACATCCCCATTTTTGGTTGTCCTGTGTCCATGTCTCCTTGCCATGAGAAACTTTATAAAATAAATAAAATATTTTGGATAAGGACACGGTTTGGTTTTAAAAGCAGCCTCAAAAAGTTTAAACTATTAATCATTTAATACATTTCTTCCCTCTATTCTCAATAAGGCCATGCCTGAATGCCAGTCTTGAGGATGATGTGATTTTGACAGAAATCACACTCCTTAATGATTCCTAACGAGAAGTTATCCTGGATGGAAGTGCCTTCATTTCGGGAATCACAGTAACTGAGCTTTTTTCTCTTTCTCTCTCCCCCACCCCCCAGCTGCTCAAGGAGTTCCCCTGGCTCCAGGAATGGCTTATACCCTGCGGGAGCTGGAATGGAGTGGGAGGACAGACTTCTACTTTTACTTTTACTTGTTGCAGTTGAGTGACCAGCTCATGCCTGAGATGATGTTACTTTAAACATGCTCACAACCTCATCGCTACGAGGGTTTCTGAATCACTTTAACCAGAAATAGAGTATACGATTATGTGCATGGCTCAGAAGGGTTAACGGTTTTCTCCTTGGATAAGAATTTAAGAACATATTTATACATGGCACTTGTTTTTGAGACACCAAACCCTTTCAAACTACTTGAAATTATCTGTAAACTGGTAGAATAACGTGTTCTTATCTTCATCCAAGCACCAATACTATAAAGAACATTTCATCTCCTTGGCTTTTTTATTAACTTTTGTTCAATTGTTTACAATTCATCAATCCTTCAAATTTTTCTACCTCATACCCTTATGTTAATTGCTTGTTAGTTATGTTGCACTTTACTGTACTTATGTGTTTTGTATGTTGTTTGGACTATGTCTCCATTGAACCACAGGAAGTTCCTTGTGAGCACACACACACGCACACGCACGCACGCACACACGCACACACACACACACGGCAATAAACCTGATTCTGATGAACCCAGCCTGCTAAAGCCCCACACAAACCATTTAATGTTTTAGTGAACACATCTGACTCACGAAATCACTTATATCAAATTGCCCAGTCACGATAACAAGTGTACTGAGTTGTCCAAGGAAGGGCCCCAGAGCCTGTGAGGGACCAGAGGAGTGAGGTGAAAGCATCGGTGGTGGGTTTTTTGCTTTACACATAAAAATGGGAAAAAGGGCTTTAGATTGTTTATATAGTAGTAAAATGGCTGATAACCGCTGGCAGTTACATAATTGCCAATTACAAGGCGCTCCTCCTGAAATATATTCCACAAAAATCCCTTCCCCTAAAATTTACAATTAAACACAATTCCAAAAAGATCTGGTTTTTAATGTTTGAAATAGACTGGTCACACAACATGGTCAGCTGGTCAAAGGGTTACAAAGAAAGGCCTTTTTTAGGAAGCACAGAGACTGGTGAGTGTGAAGGGCTAGGTTTAAAACGCTTTTATGGGGTGGGCTCTATGTTCACTCTTTTATTGTGTGATTCAGTTGTCACAAGCAGTCTCAGCACCCCTCGAAACTTTGATGAGATATCGCTACAACATCCCTGAACATGTGATAAAACCACCCCATGGGACAGGGTAAAGAGGTTTTGGTTGAGTTATTGACATGTGCAGTTAACCAGTTACCACTCTTCGTGTATAAGTCCAAGGTGTTTGATAAGGTCAAGTGTAAGACTTTTAAGACCTTTTTAAGAGCGTCAGAAGAATTCAGTTTAAAAAGTATATCATTACATAAAAAACACAAACACAATTTTTACATAGTAAACAGTACGCTTAAAATACATTGATTAAAACCCTAACCATCACTTGGCTTTTGAGCATATATAAAGGCTTTTTCAAACTCTTAGCAATCCTAACAATGCCGTTTACACAGTGAACGTTTATGAGCTTTTTCTAAACTCTGGCAACCATAGCTGTCAGTTTTATATTTAACATTTATGATAGTTTTCTCAATCTCTGGCAACCCCAACAATCACCCGTATGCTTTACAGTAACTATGCATGTTTTCCTGCTCTCTGGCAACCCCAACGATCCCTTTTATGAATTTGAGCATTTAAGCACATTTTTACATAATTTTTTTAGTATTTAATATTTTCTCCTTTAGGAGCATTTTATCAATCCCGGACAGCTCAAAACAACAACATAAACCCATATCAGATGAGCTGTACATAGACATTAGAAAAATAAGCTCTGTAATATTAGGTTTTTCATTTCTAAAACTAGGGCATTTACTTTTTTATTTTTAAGACCCTACGGAAACACTGTAGTCCATAAGTGACATCCTCTATAGGTGGGGAGTATGCTCTCATCTGCAACTACCCTTAGAGTAATGACTTTTTGATAATGGAGTCTTGTGGTTGCATTCATATCTCTTACTTTTTCTGTACAGAGACAAATGTTGTAATGACCCTCACGTGATTAGTGGAACTAATGCAACTTCAGCAAGTCTCCCTGGAACCAGAGTTCCCCATCCAGGGTGTGTGCAGGAAGGTTCATCTTAAAAAGTGTGTTGCTAAATGTAAAGATGTGTTGACTCGATCTGTTTAAGTTCACAATTAAAACCATGGAAAAGGGGAAATCTAACGGCTAAGTGCCAAAACCAAACAGAAAAAGTACTCAGAAAAAACTCAAAGACTTATCCTTTTCAACAAAGGTCTAATCTGTCCAGTGTTTCACAACAAAATCTTTAGTCAAAATATGGCATCTCCTCCTCACATTGTGCAATAATAGTTTCTGTAACACTCATTTTCAAAGGCTAGCTGTCTTTATATCATGAAAAGTTGTGCTTTCTGAAAATGGAGAGTGGTTGCTTCTTGTTTACTTTCAAAAGTGCAAAAATAAGCGACTTTACTGAGTATGGCCTACCTTTGCGTTTCAATAACTTCAGCAGCTCCAAACAGAAAATAGACAGCATTGAAATTACCTCAGAGAGCTGTTGGATCTGAAACTCCTGCAACTGCTGCTGGAAACCATCATTCGGCCCCACAAAGGAACGCACTGCCTTTACTGCATTCAGACAGTCCTCCCAGCCGAAGCTAGTGACGGTCATGAGATAGGCTACCAGCAGTGTGGTGCTCCTCGACACCCCAGCGAGGCTGCAAAAACATTAGCCCACTTAAATTCACAATTTTCAATGGCAGCTGAGCTTTTATATATTATATATGATCTTATCTTCAGAGGAAGCACAACTCAAGTGAGTCTGAAAAGAGCAGACCTTTTGGAGCCAGGTTTTTCACAGTGAAATCAAAATGTTTTTATATAGCGCTTTCTTAGTAGTTGCTTCAAAGCCGTTTCACAAAGGTCTCATGTGGCTTAAGAGACAGAAAATCCTGTTGGAAAATGCTATGAGTAGAAATATAACTAACATATACTGCTGTCTTAGGGGCGTTAAAGTTTAATAGCATGAAGAAATTGTTGATTTAAACTGACCAGTATTCTCCAAGTTATTATAAAAGCCTGGTTGAAACAAATTTTGTGGTGAAATAAAACAACCAAAACACTTCTTTTGTATTGATTTGGGAAAAAACAGAATGTAAGATTTATTGACAAAGAGATCACTTGAAAAAAAAAAAACAGTGGATAGAGCAGTGAAAAACAAACAACAAACAGGTGATTCGCATCAGCTGCAGATTGAGTGATTATTGAACATTGAACAACGGTGATGTTGTTCAATGATATTGACATTGAACAACATCACCGAATGTTTGACTGGAAGTAAACGCAGGTATATGATGAGCGAGCTGTATTGAATAAATGCTAACCAGCATTCCAGACGAGCTAATAGTGGATGAAAATAACATAAAAAACATGCACGAAAACCAGAAAAGAAATTCATTGAAAAAGATCATTAAAAAAAAGAACATACAGGAAATATTTTCATGAGAGAAAAACATGCAACAAGTCTTTATAATGTATTTTTAAAAATAAATAAATAAAAAAAAATTAAAACTAAATCTGTACCCTACATCTAATCATGGAAGTAAAAAGTAAAAAAAAAAAAAGTTTCCAGCTTCAAGTGATTTGATTTGACAGCTCACCAGTGCACCAGACAAGCTCCTCCATTCAGCCGGCACTCGTGGATGAAGTGGATCGACTCTCTGAAGTGCTGAGACCTGTACGACACACAAACACAAACATTGCTCCTATAGCTTTCACTCAAACTTTTCTACTCTCACTTGTGGAACATGCATTGTAGAATACGAGCTTGTTCTTTGCTCATCATTTTTCCACGAGGGAAAGGTCCCCAAAAGTCACGTATGTCAACACATGTTGAAAATGTACTAATGTGATACCTAAAGTTAATTTAGTCATAAAAATAGGTTCAACATAAATCATGACACAAAATTTGCCCCTCAGTAACAATTCCTCAACTAGTAAAGTCTTTTAAAAATTACAATGTCAATAAACCGTTTGTTTATTTCAGTAACTCTGTTAAAAATGTGAAACTTGTGTATTACATTCATTCATTACACATACATTGATATTTTGGAGTGTTTATTTCCTAAAAAATTGAAGCTGAAATAAATCCACTTTCCATGAAATTGTAACCAGCACCTGCAAGTTAACATAAAGAATAAAAAAAATTTTTTCGATGTCTACCATGACAAGAGGAAGTCTCTGTGCAGACTTTAACAATCAACGTTTGTTGATTGTGGGGAAAAGGATAAAAAATTGACAATACTTTTCATTTATTTTCAATTTTAAAACACAACTCTTGAGTTTTCTTTCATTTGAACGAATTAAATTGTTTAATAACACCTATTCCTGCCTCATAAACTACAGTAATACGTTTCTTGCACCATAAAACTGTTAGGAATATTCAAAAATCTAAGTAACTAGCCACTGTTTCTATTTTAAAAATATAAATTGTCAAAGATAAAACTCGCATACATAAGACTTTATTAAAAAAAAACTGCAAGATAATAAATTAAGATCTGACCAAAGCCCCTTTAAAGCTGACAGCACAGATTTAAAGCTTTCCTCATACTCCTCGTCTCTCTTTAATGGCACACAAGCTTTAACCAGAGGCAAAAAGAGGAAGAGGTTTCTGAGCCACAGGTCATGTGTCACCATAACCCTGCGGCTGCCAGATACGCACATTTCACTCGAACAGCTCTTCCTCTGACTCTCGCGGTTTGGTGATTGTGAACAGACTGGTTTGTGCTCGAGTTGTAGAGTGTTTGTGAGTGATGAAAGGTCTGCGCTGACCGTTATCCTAAATTAGCGAGCAGGGATTGTGACAGAGCGGCTTTAATAGCCCTTCCTTTCCTCGAGATTGCATCAGCACCACTACCTCAGTCCGCTCTCTTCTAGAACATTCTCTTAAAACATCCAGAGGGAGAGAGAGTACTTTCTCATGATTCTGAAGATCCGAGTGTTCAAGGAATAAATAAGCAAGGAATAATTTCCTCTTGGGATTATAGAGCTTTGTTTTAATGATCATAATCTTCTTCATTGTAGTATAAGCAAATGGTCCAGATTGGCTTAAAAACTGATAAGATAATCACTATACCATTTAATAAATATATATTTATTAATTTTCAGAATTAATATAAATATTATATAATAAATCTAATATCATATTATATAATCCCTGATTAAATGACACAAAAAAGGGAAATTAAAGGTGTTACATGTTAGAGGCCAAGGAGTAAAAATAAAAAATTAAATACATTTAAAAAAAGCATTTTTCAAAATTGGAAAAAAAGTAATTAAAAAACAACTGTTAAAAAAGAAAATTAAATACTTGTC
This sequence comes from Danionella dracula, assembly GCA_900490495.1. NCBI lineage: Eukaryota > Metazoa > Chordata > Actinopteri > Cypriniformes > Danionidae > Danionella > Danionella dracula. Next base: position 2,091,866 of record UELW01000004.1, on the reverse strand, counting down.
AAAAATAATATTTCATCTAATTAAAAAACTTTTACAAATTGGCAAACTACGGCCCGTTGGGGTTTTTAATCCAGGCCGCGAAAGAGTTAAGGTTTGATGTGAATTATTGTATTCATTTCATTTTGACTAGAAATTACATTTATTTCAACACCAAGTGACTTGATTTAGTGGAGCCCAAGCCATTTCTAATCATCCCTAATATATATATATATATATATTCTAACGGTACTGGTCAGATCCGAACCCATCTGCAGTGACGTCAAAGAAAATGAAGGTGGACAGTGAGTGCCAAGTGTTTAAGATAGACTGGATGCCTAAATGCTATTTTACTGAAGACTGGTCCAAAACTGTACGTCTTATTTGCCAAGAAACTGTTGCGGTTGTATACGAATACAACATCAGCCGTCATTTTTCCACCAGGCATGCTAATTACACCAGCGACCTCTCCACACAAGAACGTACGGCTACCGCTGACAGGTTGGTAGCTAGCTTGCAGGCTCAGCAAAACACCTTTATTTGGACAACTGTCATCCAAGAAGAGCACTAAGACAAGTTATTTACTGGCAATCAAACTCGCAAACCCAGCAAGTCTTTCTCCGAAGGGGAGTTTCCAAAAGAGTGCATGGTAGAGCCACAATTTCACCCCTGGCTCCATTAGGTTTAATCAAATTATTGATTCAGATCACTAGTTTTGATCTTCATGAACACTCTGAGGAGGTGAAATATTTTTTAATTATTTAGTTTGTTTATGGCCATGTCGTGCCTCTGTGAACACGTTTTTGAGTACTCACTATTCCTATTTTGGGCCTCTTTAAACTTTATCAGAAACCTATAAGTGACTTCACAGACGCTCTGTCCAGGTATTATGTGGTCAATGGACTTCCCTCTCGATGCAGGAAATAACTGAACAGCAGTTCTTTGATCGTGAGTCCAAAATTTAGCAGGTTTTCATTCACTCCCATGTTAAATCTGAACACATCCATGTTACAAGAACATTATAAAATTAGCTTGTTTAAGATTAATTATGAGGGTCTCATAGCAAAAAAGTCATTGGTTCTAGCCTCGGTTAGGTCATTTGGCATTTCTGTGTGGAGTTTGCATGTTCTCCTCATGATCGTGTGGGTTACTCTGGGTCCAAAGACATGTGCTATAAGTGAATTGAGAAAAAACAATTGTCCATAGAGTATGAATGTGAATGAGTGTGTGTGAATGTTTCCCAGCAATGGGTTGCAGCTGGAAGGGCATCCGTCGCATAAAAAAAAAGTTGGCGGTTCATTCCGCTGTGGCGACCCCGAAAGGGAAAAAGCCATCAAGATAATGGATGGATGGAAGATTAATTATAATTTCAACCTTCAGCCAATCAGACGTCTTCACCACAGCCATGTCCCGCCTCTGTCGACTCATTATTTTTTGTATATTTGAAACCCACCCCAGCAAACATGTTAAGTGCAACTCTAATGAAACATCAAAACTGAAGACTAATGGAGCTTTGAGTTCTAATCTTGAATCGATGATTTAACAACGAAGCCAGAGCATTAACACTGTACTGTCCATATTTCACCGAGAGAGAGGGAAAAGGAGGGGTGACTTACAGGTTCTGTCTAGAGGCGTCTGCTGCATCGATACACAGATAGCTCATGTCCTCGAGGAGAAAACAAACAGACAAACACACTTTAGTATCCTCAGGTGTGTGTTCTCTGAGAAGGATTGTGCTCTGATGTATAGGGGAGGAAACAACCACATTGGTTGTTCTTTGTTGCCAAAGTTTGATTATATCTTTTTAATGATGATATTTAACTGAAGCAATCAAATTAAAACAGTAAAACCATATTTCAAGCAAGTCCCCCCCGCCCAAAAAATAGGGAAATAAACAGGAATTGTAAAAATTATACATAGCAATTTCTCTGTTATGTTATTGTGAAAATATCTTTTCCCCTTTTTATATCCAATTAATGTTTCAAATTATGCAGCATTAATGGGATATCTTCCTAATGTTAGTGTAGTGGTGAGAGAAAACAGTATACATGTAAATAAAGTAATACATAGTAAAAATAAAGTTAAAAAAACAAAAACAGTAAAGGTAACCTATTGACATACAGCAATAAGAATAAAATTACCTTACATTAAATGTAAAAAAAAATTAACAAAAGGTGTTTGAGTGATATTTTGTCAGATTGAAGTGCACTAGTCAGTTTTCTGTGTGCACAAATTTTCTTATCGCGCTCCATTTATGGCATGGATTTGCCACCATAGTTCTCATTACTTATTCCCACTGGGTTAAATTTTTGTGTGTGAAGCCTTCGTAAATGGGAATTTGCTAACATAACCCTCAACCTTTTATGCTTGTGTGTTGAATGGCTACAGTAGCTAGCCTCTTGTGTATTCAACTGACTCGCTTGTAAACCACACAACATTTACTGGACTACTACATTCAAAATCTTCACTAACAGAGAAGATTCGCAGTTTATATCAATATGTTTTTATCTGGTAAATTAGGAAAACCAGTGTTCGATCATTTTGTGCTGTGGTAAGTAAAACAGCTCTCCACTCACCTCCAGCAGCGGCCGTGCATTGTTGCAGACAGAAAGGATGTGAGTGATGCCATTCTGGGAAAGGCTCTCCCTGTTCTCAGAGTCTGAAAGCACACGTTCGGTCAGAAAAACTTTCAAACTTCCGCTAATATAAATTAAGACACAGGGGCAGAATGAGGGAAAAAGATTTGGACTAAAAGATCAGAGAAAAACTCTTCAGTGCTTACCTCTTATATTTCCCAGATAGAGCCCATCAATGACCTGGGGAAAAAACACAAAGAATTGTGTTACAGTTTTCATTGAGAAACGTCAAGATTCCAGTGACGCATAAATCAAGTGTTAACATTCGAAACAACTAGATTTGGACTCTTTCAGGACATATTTAAATTGTATTTGGAGATCTCTCTTTCACTTTCTTACTAGTCTCTCATTCACAGGTTTTAGAACTAGACAGGATAGAGCCACAATACAATACAAGATACAGCCATATGCTAATTAAAAAAATTTATTTATTCGTTTTTTTTTTTATAAATAGTCAGGTCAGGTTTAAATGGTAAAATTGCTTTGGAAAAATTTTACTGGTACTTCATATTTACTCCAGCCCTGTCGGGAACTGCATAAAACCACATCGTTCATTCAAACCCTAAAAGACAATTTTTATTTTAAAATCTGAAATGGTTTTAATCTGAAAAGTTCAGGAGATATTATTAAAATGGGCAAAACGGCGGAATAGGTGACTATTAAAGCTCACTATAATCACTATGGAAAAAAGCAGACCATCTCCTGATTCAGTCTGTAAATTTATTTCTTTATTTAAAGCAACAAGCTTCTAAATGAAAGTAGCAAGATAATACAGTGTGCAACTGGACTCTCGCACATTTCATCTCCTTGCATTTTGCACTTAAGCACACTACGCTATATAGACTTTTGTTCAATTGTTTACACTTCATCAATCCTTCAAAACATTCTACCTTATAGCCTTATGTTAATTGCAATGGCAAGAAAGCCCTATAAAGCTCTAATAAAGCTAATTCTTATTCTGATACTATGTCATTTTAAAATGGTAGAAATAAATGAAATACTAAATACAAGAACAGAATAGGAAATAAACATGTAAAAAGTTATTTAACGGATTTGTAGCATTTTACTGAAAGTACTTATGTATGCAGGAATTACGTAGTTAACTAATCATTTCACTTAAATGTAATTACTCAAGAACAAAATGGTTTTGTTCATTTGCTATGTGTTATAAAATTCAAGACGCTGTGGATAAACACTATAAATTTTAACACCATTAATATGATTTTAAATAAGAGCTTATTACCCTAATAGTAAATGCTTATTTTGAAATAAAATTACACATTTAAGCAGCTATTTAAAAAAATGCCCTCTCTAAAGAAGCTTAACTATGTATTCATTTAAAAACATGTAAAACTGCGACATTACTAATTTATAAAAATTGGGTGTCGAAACGTGGGAGATTAGTGCCATCTAGTGGTGGAAGCAGCCTCTGTTCGTGTGCTTTTTATCTCCAAATAACCCTTTCAACAACAAAGAAAAACAAAAGAAAATGTTTCTATAAAAATAATCTAAACAGTAACACATTTGGGAGAACCAGTTGTGATGCTGGTGATACTCTAAAAAATCTACATAGACTAAAAAAGTATATAGTAAAAATGTTTCGAATTGTCGAGACATTTTTTTTTGGTGGACTAGTTATTATAAAAAACTTTTTAACTGCTTTAAAATTTGGGTGAAATTGATTAAAGTGTGTTCTGTTAGACAGAGACAGTTGCTTACACATCTAGACTATTAATGTTATATATATATATATATATATATATATATATATATATATATTTCTTTTTTTATGTCTAGTTTTCATTAAATCAACATTCTAATCAATAATCAAAAAGGGTTTGAAAGCAAAATAAATCTACTTTTTCATACATTTTACTTTTTAAGAGTACAAATAATGTGAGATGAACAAGTATACTTGAGCGCAAAGGAGAGAGGTATACAAGTAAAGCTGTTTAAACAAAAAGGCCAAACACTTTAAACATTTTCACAATTTTTGTATCTTTGTTGTTAGTGGAATACTGAAGTCCCAGAATGCAATGTCCAATTTCTTATATATATATATATATATATATATATATATATATATATATATATATATATATATATATATATATATATATATATATATATATAAGCAAATGGATATTAGAGCTATGAATTACCCTCAATGAAGTTTGAAACTTTGCAAAGATTAATAACAGGCTAATTTGAAAATATCCATTCCCTCTATCGTTGGATAAGGAGAGACCCTCGAGAACATTATGATTTTGTGTACGTTTGTGTATGTGGACAGTCCCAGAAGATGTGCGTCGGTCTACTTTTTAACGCTGCAAAAAGAACACTCTGTTTCAATATCTAAATTTACAATTATGCATTTAGCAAACACTTTTTAAGTGACTTATTCTAAAAAAAGCAATTTGTTACAAAGTCAAACTCTAACTCACAAGATATTATTTTAGTTGAACAATCGCACATAGAATAAAGGAAATAAAACAGAAGGTAAGGAAGGAAAAGAAACGAAGATTAAATAATAATTTCATAAAAAAAAAAAAATAAAGTTAAGTGTTAGGGCTCCAGAAAAGAATGGTCTTTGGTTGCTTTTTTAGTTGTTAGTGTTGCTGCTCTTCTGAATAGATCAGGGTGTTTCACCAGCCAGGGACAGTGAGAGAGAAGGTACATCTGAGATTCCCAGCCTTTCAGAGGTGGTACCACAATATCAATATCTATATAATATCTATTTTAAAGCTTTTCAAAAACTCTTTGGTAGGGTGAAATGTAACAGTACGTTTGATCAGACAGTTGCTGCTCTTCCATCTTATTGCACAGCTTACACAGTTGCTCATTGACTGATCGACGTGCTTTTGGCAATGAGGAGCAATTACAAGTGTGGATCATTTATTTTAATATTTTCACTAGTATTAATTTTCCCCATATTTTGTTGTGTTGTACAGTTCTCTATGGAGGGTAGGCGTTTTAAACACTTTACAAGTTTTATTTTAATCATCAAACTACATTTGGTTTAATTTCACTAACATTAACAGAAGCATGTTAAAATTCCGATTCAGAATCAGAAAGATCTTTGCCAAGTGTGTAGCACATACACACACAAGGAATTTGTTGCGGTGCAGGGATACTCTCCAGTATTAGTTAATTAAATGACAGAATAACGTTACACAGTAACACAGGTTATATAATTCAATTCCTCAAGTTAAAAGTAAACAGAATGTATTAATATTCTAGAAATAGAGGTAGTAAAATATAAAGTAATAGAACTATAACTATAGAAGTCCAAGGAGCTTAAGAGATGTGCTTTGGAAGTAATGTGCACAACAATGCGTCAAGTAAATGTAAAGTTCGGCTATAGAACAACAGAATGTGGAGCGACTGAAAACGTACAAAGAATCCACCTCAGAGTCCTGTGGCTTAGTGCAATGTTTAAAGGAGCTATATGAGAGTGTTGGTAGGGAAAGGTATGGGTTCAGGAGTTGAATGGCCGGAGAGAAGAAGCTGTGTTTGTGCCGCCTGTCCTGGTGTTTGGGGCTGTGAAGCATCGGCCGGAGGGTAAGAGCTGGAAGAGGTGGTTGCCTGGGTAGGCAGCATCCAGAGTGATTTTTAGAGCCCTCTCTTTCTCTGGAGATGTACAGTTTTTGAATGGAGGGTAGGGGAGCTCCAATGATCTTTTCAGCCTTCTGAACTGTCCTCTGGAGTCTCTGGATGTCTGATTTGGATGCTGAGCTAAATACCCAGAGATGGAGATGCACAGAACACACTCGATGACCTCTGAGTAGAACTGAGTCAGCAGCATCTGTGGGAGATTGAACTTCAGCTTTCGCAGGAAGTACAGCCTTTGCTGGGCATACTTCGGAATTGGAGGGGTCCACTAACATCTCCACTGTCTCGAGCAAGGTTGTTAAGCTCAAGGTTGTTCTTGCCAGACTAGAGAGCCTAAATTTTATTTAACAGAGCACTTAATACAAGCATGTAAGATTGAAATGAAACCCAATGCGCTGATTAGATAGCATTGTTATGTTAAACATAAAGTGTTGTACTCTATTTAAAGCCAGGGAAGGTAAATCTCGCTAGAAGACCCGCAGTTGGAAATGTACAGTTGCCAGTGTTTTGTAAACAGGAAAGTACAAAGAAGCAAATTATCTGAAATGTCCGTTAAGGAGATTTAAACAAAAAAAAAGTTATTAAACAACATGCACCAATCATTAGCTATAACGAATAACATTTACAGTGCCGCGTAAAACATTAAGGGCTCAAACCATATTAGCTAACGTTAAACTGAGAACGACGCCACTCTCTGATGCTAACACTGCTCAGTTATTAATAACGCTGGATTAGCAAACAGCTCGCTCCTCACCTTGTTCATCCCGTTCCCCATGACTGACCATCTTCTGAAAGCTTCCAGAAGGGCTCACTTCTGCTACATCATCTTCAGAGAGGAGTACTGGAAATATTCATCAACTTGATCAAAAACTGCTTCCGGGTAGGAGTGACGTCATACAATAACAGACCTTAACTCTTTCCTTGCCACAGCCGATGAACATTACCTCAGAATAATTTCAGACGTAGCCATTTATGACGTCATTTACCAAACATGCCACTAGACAATACCACACTACAAATTTATACGAGAGTAAATGTGCGGTGTGTGATTTTTAGAAATGATTGGTCAGACATCATAAGCTAATAGCCAATCGGCAGGGGGCTAACCTTATAACAAGTAATTATAATATGTTTTTCCTCTCACTAGGCCAACCAACATCGAGCAGTTTTTGTTGCATTCTTCTGATTACCCCAGTTATGGCTCATTCCAGGAATTGTTCTCTCCCATATCTCACCATCCTCGACGAAAACCTCATAACTCCATGAAAGCTTCAAAGTGGTTTAAAAGCTGTAGATGATTTGAAGCAGAGCACTGGCCCTGCAGGAATTACACCCCTGCTTTACATCAACAATGATGCTTTAAACAGCTTCCACACAGAAAAAAAATCTGTTTTAATGAGTTATCACTTTTGTAATTGTTTCAATTGCACAGCATTTGCATACATTTTCTAATTATATAACCAACACACACACACAGAACCTTGCACAAAAAAATTTCAATTGAACATTGATTTATGAATAAGAAAATATAAACCGCAGAACAAGTCGGATTTAAACATCTGGTAAAATGTTTCCGGTTCAAAATAAATAAAACTGATATGGTAAACATGTTTTATTCTATTTTTGTAGTATTTTCAAAATTATAATTCTAACTTGAGTAATGAAACAACGAATGCAAATAAACGCAAGACTTGGAATTAATCAAATCAGGACCAAAAAGAATGATCAAGAGCCAGCTACTTGAATTCTGACTCCAAAGTTCAGTTTTGATAATCCTCAGTTCAAGATTTCATCTAAACTAAGCATCTGTAATAGTTCAAAGCCATTAGAAGACAAAGACAGAGACACCTTTACTGGAACAGAAAGGGCTTTTATTCACAGAACAGGACCTTAAGAGGAAGCATCTTCCACAATCGTTCAGAGGAAACAAAGGGACCGACCAATGGTTCAGATGAACCGCTCACTTCTTCCACTCATTCTTCTCAAAGTCCCATTTAGCTGTGAGGCCTGTAAATGGGTTCATCCGCAGGTCCAGGGCTCTCTGGAGCTCCATCTGCTGGCGCTCAAGCTCAAAGGTTTGAGGAACCTTTCCATACACTGAAAACACAAAAGAAACGATTTCATTCTCAAAAAGAAGAAAAACAACCTCAAGAACAGCTCAATTATAAAGTCTGGAAAGTAAACTTTAAGTAGGCTTGAGAAAGTCTGTTTCACGAACTTTAATCTGAAAACTATGAAAGCTACTGAGGATGAGACAGTAATTCAACAGTACGAGTTCAAAAATAAGAAATGCCTTAAAACATACTAAAGCAGACGAAACCATTGTACATTTTATTTAAATAAGTTAAAGGAAAATATAATGCCACGTAAATATTACAAATGACAAAAGCACACACAGAATTAAAAACATATAAAATAAAAGCCACTGAAATAAATAGTAATAATGTAGTCTATTAAATGTTGATACATGTTAAAACAGACATGATGAAGAAATGTAAAATGTAAAGCCTATTAAAATGTATGTACTTGAAATAAGTACCAAATTAACTCAATAGAATTGTGACAAAACAAAATAGATTCAAGCAAACGAAAACTAAGATTGACTGCATAATATGCAGTAATTCATTCATTCATTCATCTTCATGTCGGCTTTATTCCTTTTCGGGGTCGCCACAGCGGAATGAACCGCCAACTCTCTGGCATATGTTTTACGCAGCGGATGCCCTTCCCAGCCGCAACCCATCGCTGGGAAACATTCACACACACATTCACACTTTAACACTATGGGCAATTGTTCTTACTCAATTCACTTATTCCGCATGTCTTTGGTCTTGTGGGGAAACCGGAGCACCCGGAGAAAACCCACGCGATCACGGGGAGAACATGCAAACTCCACACAGAAATGCCACCTGCCCCAGCCGAGCCTAGAACCAGCGACCTTCTTGCTGTGAGACGACCGTGTTACCCACTGCGCCACCGTGACGCCATATGCAGTAATGTCTTTGTTAAAATAAATAATTCTTTTTTTTTCAAAGCTAATTGTTAAAAAGTAGCCCAAAAAAAGACCAGTTTACCCATTTCAGCTGTTCTACTTTGGTTACATTCATCAAAGCTGGCTGCACTCACCAAATTTCCTCTGCCATAGCACGACGAGCCCAGTCATTCCCACGAAGAAGAACAAGCCAGCGACCACGGTCTTCCACTCCGACGATCTGCGAGTCATCTCTGGGTAGGTCAGGTCGAAACTGATGCGGTACACTGCAGGAAATAACCACCAAGACTCGGATCATTTCAAAAACCCTTTTCATTCACATCAGTGAACCAAACACCAAAGGTTCTAAGATTTCTCAAAGAGGAAAAGTATCAGATGGATTGAAGGAAAGCGCAGATGATCTAAGTACTAAAACGGTCTGTCTAAGTGATTACGGCTGATGACCTCACCTCCAAATCAGTTTCTAGCAGTAAATAAGTAAAGTTTTTTCTGTTCATTCGCTGATAAAATCTGCAGCCAAGTGCAATCACACATCTTTGAAGACTCCATTAAGCATATTTTTAGTACAATGGCAACCAGTGTGATAAAATTGACATTAGCGCCTCCTCTGGATCTGACAATCTTGTTTGGAGGTTTTGATTGGCCAGCATGACTTGTACCCTAGAGTCCGTAATTGAAATCAAGGATGTATCTACATGCAGCTGAATGTATATGACTTTTTTTTTTACACATTCTATAATCTCTGATTGAAAGACAGGACATGAAAAATAATTTTACATATGAGAGCAGGAGACAGACACATGTAAAGAATAATGGAAGCAACCAACACAGCTGCACGATGGACACAGGTTCATCACTGCAGCCGAGCCTTAATGAAAAAATCTAGAATGCTCCAAGAAATAACTAAAACACTTTTTAAGAACCAAACCATTAAATTAGATTGTAAGCAATTTTTATAGTCAAAATAACATTTTCTAAACATAACCAGTTTATTGTATTAACCCCTTCATATGTCGCCACCATCGTTTCCAAAGGCACCTCACACTGCTGTAAACACTGTATTTCACAGCAAGTTTCTCTTCCGAATGTCTTCATGGATTAAAAAAAAGAAGCCAGTCAACGAGCTAAACCAAACAGAAGAAAGAGTTTAACGAAGCTGAAATGGATTTGATGCTGTCGCGTAATACTATAACAGAAAACATTTGAATGAGGGGTGAAGCAGGTGTTCTATAATGCAAGTAAAAAGGTGAGACAATACATTTCAATGCAATAACTTTATTTTAAGTCAAGCCTATCAGGTACATCCGACTTAAAAATAATTTTTTTCAAACTATTACAGGGAACATCAGCAGACTGAAGCATAACAATGCCAAGTGTTTTTTTTATTTACTGCATATGTTAAAAGCCAGTAGTAAAGAGAGCTTTAAATTATAAAAAAAACAGTGGTTATATCATTATTAACACACTCAGCAGAAAGAGGAGTAGATGTGAGCACAGGAAGGAGAGAAGAAACTCACGTGCAATTTTCTCATCAATGGAGAGAGCGGTCCATTCGCCCTTCTCCTTCTCTTTCAAGTTCTTCTGTGCATCATTTAGCTCTTGCACAAACTTGATGGCTGGGAGGGGGTTGTCTCGTCTGTCAAAGTACCCCGGGAAGGCGTAATGATCCACCTTGACCACGCCTGAAAGCACCATCACAAATACAAAAGGCACTCACTAATTAGCCCCAGATCAGAGGACCTATTCAGCAGCCTCTTGGTAACGTTTGAATCAGAGGAGAAGATCTCACTATTGATTTATTACCATTGAGTGCTAACGATAATCTCATTATTACGCTACAAGAGGTTATCGCATTTAAGATAAAAACTCTGGAATTTCTAACGGAGATTGTTTAGCCTCTTCTTTACTGCAAAAAAAGATTTAAGTCATTAAAAATAATTTGACAAATAAACTTGTACAAAAACAAAATACATTAAACAGACAGACACCCTCTTCAGTGAAGAAAGTGAAAAGAAATGAAGGCGTTTTGTTTCATGTAGTAATAAAGCCAAAGCCTCACCTATATTTCACACTGTATTTCTGCAATTGAGTTATTGACTTTTGTTTTCTCATGTAAGGTTTTTTTTTTGTAGTTTATAGCCAAGATGATATCTGGGGTCATTTTATGGCTAGAGAAGTATACTTATACAGTCTAGTTCCACTAATAAACTAGTCTCAGATTAATTCTACAGATAAAAGTTCAGGATTGTTTTTGGCCTTTCAAACATCTACTTGAAGTTTCACGTTTTTGGAATTGGCTTTGCATACGCACAAGTAGATGTTTGAGTGTGATTCGCCACTTTTTCATATATGTCCTACACAACATGTTGAGAGTAAAACTTCTTTCTGTATTCTAGTTTATGGCATGGTGCATTTATTTGCAGGAGTATTTCATCAAGTTTGTTTCCGGTAAGACTTTTACCGGGCCAGTCAGCCAACAGTTGGAGCGGCTGTGAAAGAAGTGATCACATTCGTGCACTTAGTTGTAGTCAGTTATGGCTAGCACTATAGTTAGGGATTGTGCTAATGAAAGAGCAATTGAAGGAGGCTGAGAAATTTGTAGTTTGGTATTGTTATTATCCAGCTTAGTGTTTGTGAACCTCGAGTCACTTCAATAAAGTTAGATTCAACATTTTTCTTTTCCCCGCTCAATAACATAAATAATAAGGTTTAAGTGCTGATAATAAATCTATGAGAACTCTTAAATAATGTGTAAACCCTTGTAAAAAAAAACTCTGTGTAATGTATCTGATGCACAACGAGCAGATTAGCACAAACTGCTCATTTCTCAGCCTTTTCACTTAGTTTTTCATTAGCGTAAGCAAAGTTTTTGAATTTCACTTCTAAATATTAAATTATTAAAATTGCACAAACTCATGTGCACCATTTCAAATAAATAGCATTTTCTAGATTATCTTTTTGGAAAAAATCCCCAATCCTAGAGCTGCACAATTAATGGTTAGAAGACTGATCTCGATTCCACCCCCTGGCGATCTAAATCAAAGATTTAGACAAGACAGTCAAACTCGCCTGATCTCTTGATAACACACAACGCAGCAGTGCTCATGTCTTTACGCTAATATTCTTTAGCTGCATGTTCTGAATGATCAAACCACTTTCTTAATAATAAAAAGTATAGAGTTCAAAAGGGAAAGGTTTTCTTTCCAAACAGATCAATAAAATAACTCTAAAGTGAGTTTAACACAGTTTTATTTCAGATTCTTATACATGGAATGTTTTTACCATGTTCTCCACGGAGACAGATGGCCGTGGACAAGGCCCGCTTCCCAACAAGACAAAACGCTCTATTTGCCAGCATCCTGTGATGAAACAAAAGTTAGCAAAACATAAGAAAACTGTTTGAGTTAGAAAAAGCCATAGAACAACTTTGTGGAAAAATTATTTAAATTTTTTTTTAACAATCATAGATTACAATTGATTTGGAAAAACTAACAGAAAATGTGTGCAGGAGCCATCTCCAAGATAATTCAACTTTCTTTTACTCTCTCACTGCACCGACTGTACTCTCGACGTCACACAAAACTCCTCACCTATTAAATACATGTCTGAAAAAAAGCAATAATATTTAAATGTAAAACAACCGTTTACAACCCAGATGTTACAAAAGGGTATCGTGTGCGTTTCCATTAATATGTCAGCTCATTCGATTTAGTCAAGAGGTTTTAAAACATACTTTACACAAACTATTTTGATTTACTTGTTTAAAACAAGTCTCTGAAGAAAACAAAAACAGTCCATTTAAATTCATAGTTCTACTCAAAGGTATGCACAGCACATGGTTTAAGATGATATGAGCAGACGTTATCAGTGCTGTTGACCATCATTCCTCCAATTGTTACAATAGGGGGCATGAGCTCAAATTAAACACTCTCCAAGGGCAACTTAAAATTAGTTTGCACACCAGGAAGAAATAAAAAAAACAAAGACTTCCTCCATATGTAAAAGTTGATTGACAGCTTAATGTTAGGAGTTTTGAAGGACATTCGAGATATTTTTCTATAAAAATTAGGAACATTAAGTTCATTTCAATAAATTCCATAAAAAAATACGTTGAAGGGAGTAATATCAGCATTCAGGTGTTTGTTTAACGATATGCACAGATGGTGCTTTGAGTGACACCTTTAAGAGATTTAACCTTCTTCGCTCCTCTAAATTTAATGTCCAACGCAGACGTAATAGTCTCGAAATTCATCTTAAAGCCCATGAAAAACAGCGATTCGTCCACAAGAGGTGCCGTCGACCATATTCGACTTTTTCGATTATGTATTCTGTGTGCAGAATACAAATAAAGATCGAATTTAATGTAACAAAAATGTAAGTATGCATTTACCCTGGTAAAAAATATTCACTTGAATTAAGAACAAGCTCGTCTGAATTAGTTTGAACCACAATCATCTCTCTGAGAAGTGATCGGCTAACGAAATCTGGAGACTAGCGCTAGCTCACTAGCGTCACAAGGTCATGGGCTCTTTCATAACAACTCACGAAGAGAAACAACCTCGTAAATATCCCCTATAATCCATAACAGACATACCATAAAATCACAGAGTACTGCATAACATTACAGCCTCCTTGGCATCTGTTTCACTAAGGTTCGGTCGCTACGGATAGACAACAATCTGCTAATGCTAACTAGGACAGTCCTCTTTGCCCTTTCAAACACGCTCTAAAACAACTTAAGAGAGACAAGACCAAACAGAAGTATAAATCTCAATAGACTAAAACAACGTCTAAAGCACGAGTTGCACAAAAATGACGTGAACTGAGCATACATTGCTTTATTGTTACATACCTAGCGTGTTCGCCTGCCGCTAGCAGAAGATTCGGACACAGGAAGTGACACGGGCAAACAGGAAGTGGATGGGAGGTGCTATATTTAGAGCGCAGAGGGTGACGTAAAACGCACGACGTAAAATTTTAAAAATTTCGGTGGCTTCAATGTTGTAATAACAACTACGATGGTAAGTTTTTTTTTTATAGAAATGGGACATGAACAATATAAAATATTATAGGGCTTCTACCCAATATATTTTATATTTAAGGGGGAAAAAACTCTTCTTAAAATAATTCATACAATTTGCGTACCAAAAAATTTCCCAAATTTATGGAATGAAAAAAAGTTAACTTTTTAGTGACTGAAAAATCTATATTTCACTTTTGTTCAAAAGAAAACTTTCTCTTTTTGGGAAAACTTTTTTTGTTCTTATTCAACTGAATTGGATCTTGCAGTTTCGACAAACTCAAATTACACAATTTGTTACCACCAAAATGATGGATTATTTTATTTTTATACATTGGGCATGTTTTATTCACAAAGTAAGAGTATCTAATTCTCCTAATTTATTCCGTATCTTTTCAAGAAACTTGAAACAAAAAATCCTTGAAATTCTCTAAAAATATAAAATCATTCTCAATTTTAATCTATAATTATTCAATGGTACTGTATGAACGCCTCTGCGTCTTTGTTTTTCTTTTTCATAATTGTATCCTGAAAACAACAGGAAAAGGAAAAAATAAAAGAAGAAATGAAAATAAAACCATAAAAAAGTACAAGCATTATTGTAAGATAGCAGAACATATAGAAACTTTCTAAAAAATCCTAAAATTTAAAAGTAGTTATAATATTTGTCACATTTTCAATGTTACTTTATTATTCTACTCTTGTTTTCAGTGGTTTCATATTTATACTATATTGTAATAACTTTTGCACTTGTTCAGAAGCTTAAAAAAATACCTACATGTTTTAATGTAACTGTTCATTTTGTTTGGTAACTTCTTTAATCATGAATATATAAATGTCATTATGCGCAGTTTTTTCCCCAAATTATTTTCATATTTCCATTGGTGGAAAAGCAAAGAAATATTTAACTGTTGAATTCATTTGGATATTTTGTGACAGGAGCAAAGATTAAAAAAATGCTAAATATTGCCTGAATATCGATCAATTTGGAAGACTTTATTTTGACTTTAAAAAAACAATTGAAGGGATAAAAATTGGCATTGAAAAAAAAAATTCAATGCAAAAATAAAGTCTTCAAAATGGCTCCATACCTGAACTGATCATTTCAAACTTATATTCTAACCACCAACAAAAATATTTTTGTACATATTTAGTACATCTTGTTTTTATTAACCTAAATGAAAAAAAAAAAAAAAAATCAATAAAAAAAGCGAAACATTCTGTTTTTGTCACATGGGTATGTGCAGCCGTGTCCCGATCAGCATCAGTGGACGAGTCTCAGCTCTCTTAATCTCCCTGGCTCTTAGGCAGTCGGTGTACTCCCTGTGAGCACTGCCGCTCCCCAGCTCTTCCTGTTTGAAGAAGGGTCGCCCGCCCAGTGAGAGAGGAAAATGAGAAAGCTTGCTGGAGAGAGGGTGAAAGTCATTCTGGGGTGTGATGTAGAACCCTGAAGTGGGGTTTTGCTGAGGCAGCAAGTGTTTGGGGGACCCTTTGAGCCGGCTCCCACTTTCTCCTGGGGTGATGTCACTTCCTGTTTCATCAACAGACAAAGATGATAAAAAATTAAATACATTTACTTGAGTAAATCTTAAAGGTAACTAATAATTTGAAAGATATAAACCTTCGGAAGTAGCTTGATTTATACTCAGTTGTCACAGTTTTTATTTTAACCGGAGAATTTAACCGAATTTAAAGCAAAGGAATAACAACACTCTCGGGTTATAACTTTTAAACGTACACTCAGCATTTGATAAAGCATCGACAGACTCTAAAATGACTCACACATATGTCCACTTAAGAGTTAATGTAGAACGACACATAAGTAACAAAATCAAAATGTACTAATGTTAAAGAGTAGATGTAAGTTACTTTTACTCAAGTAAATATGTCTGTTACACTTACACTTACTTTAATACATTTATTTAGAAGTACTTGTACTTTGATTTAACTGTACATAAGTAATTATGTAAATATTTGGGATGCTCCTCCCACCTCTGGCATTAGAGGGCTCCTCCTCCGTCAGTCTCTTCAGCATGAGTCTGGACTCTCTGACAGGAGGCAACACGTTGAAGCTTTTGATCCGCAGAGCTGCAGAAGTCTCTTTTGTCTCAGACGGAGAGTTACTCTGATCGTCTCTCAACAGCGGTCCGGAGATCGACGGCCCTGAAGAAAATAACACCTTAAAGTGATGAAATCTATATTTCAACTTAGAAGCTCAACATCTTGAGATCACGTCTTCAGATTGAGTTAATAATTTGAAGAATTCGGTTTTTTTTAATTATTTTAATATAATGGCAAAAGTATTTCCCAAATCTGAATAATTATTCATATTTCTGAATATTTATTTATTTTTATTGTAAAACATTCATTCATCTTCATGTCGGCTTTCTTCCCTTTCGGGGTCGCCACAGCGGAATGAACCACCAACTCTCTGGCAGATGTTTTACGCAGCGGATGCCCTTCCCTGCCGCAACCCATCGCTGGGAAACATTCACACACACATTCACACTTTAACACTATGGACAATCGTTCTTACTCAATTCACTTATTCCGCATGTCTTTGGACTTGTGGGGAAACCGGAGCACCTGGAGAAAACCCACGCAATCACGGGGAGAACATGCAAACTCCACACAGAAATGCCACCTGCCCCAGCCGAGCCTAGAACCAGCGACCTTCTTGCTGTGAGACGACCGTGCTACCCACTGCGCCACCGTGACCACGCTTGTATTGTAAAACAATGATGCTAAAAAAAATATTGACTTAGCTTCTCAAAAATCTGTAACAATTTTGAAAACATTTAGACTTGTGTTACAAAATCTAATTATTTTCTAAACCAACTAAATGTTTCAACAAATGTATCTTAATATGGAATAAATTCAGAAATATGTAGACTTAAAATTCATGTTTTTATTTTCTAAATGTTGTAACAATTCAGAACTTGATTTAGTATCTCAAAAATTTCATGTAGTAAAGTTTATTAAATGTCATTACTTAATGTTGTAATGCTTTTTGAAAATGTTTAGCACTTTTAACAAAAATGTTCGATATAATGTCTAAAATATTTTGAAATTGTTAATTTTGTTTTCATGTTTTTATGTTTATGTTTTATGTTTTGTTTTGTTTGGTTTTTTTTATCACAAAATTTTGAGTTATTAAACTATGTTAAGTTAGTGCAGAAAAAATAGATATAGCCTGGAAAAAATTCTTTTTGGAAGTGGTTGCGAGGTAGAGCTTTTTAGTTAAACAGTTCCTCTATTAGTCTCCAGGTGCGCACCAGGGGCCAGTGGCTCCTGCACTGTAGGGGAAGTGCACTTCACGGCATCCACAAGATCCGCACAGAGGAGGCAGTGAGCATACGCCACCTCAACCTTGTTTTTTACTCTCCTCTGGGACTGTGGCCGATGCGAAGAACAGGGGAGTCTCCTCCAGCCTTCAACCTGTACAGAGTGCAGTCTGTAAGGGGTACAGGATGAAGCAATTCCTACTTTTTAAACTTCACAAAATATCTCATTTGTTTGAGAAAACATGTATATTTTTGAAAATGTGCAGTATAAAAATAAACATTACACCACCTTAAAATGTTTCAATAAAGGAACTCTGATAATGTTTCAACAAAGAACTCAAGGCAATGCAAGCTGTTTGAACATCCAGATGTTTTCCTATTATCATTAAAAAAGTTAGGACTAAACTATTCAAGATCATAAACGTCCACTTGTCTTTAAATAGGCATGTTCGCATCTTGGTTTTACGCTGCAACAGATGACAAAACAAAACAAGCCTCTGATGAGTACACAAGCCTGCTCTGATTCCCTGAAGGAAACACCAGCAACCCATGAGCCAGATGGGTCACCCCCATCTGGTGCATGGCCTTTGGGGACTCACTGCAGGACCAAGTGCATTTCTCCAAGCACCAAAACCTGCTGGAATCTAACACATGTAGTGAGTGTGATCAAGGACAATATGTGTCATTTTTAACACATTTCTTGTTGCAGCGTGGGAATTATTTCCAACACCAAGCTAAATGTTAGGTGCATGATAAAAAAAAATGCTAGTTAAGGATAATGTTATGTTAATACCATTAAACATGTTATTATCTGTTTCACATGTTTTACTGCTTTTTTCACATTATCAAAATTAAAGCCAACTCCTGAAAGCTTAAAAAAACTTTAAGGCAGTTTTAGTTTAGTTTTAAAACGAATTATCTTTTTTTGCAATTGATTTATTGAATGTTGCAATCACAACATTTGTAACCAAAACATGATTTATCTTTTTAATTTGGATCTAAAACAGTTATTTAGTTCAAACTATTTATTTGTGGGCTTAAATGTCCTCCTAATTGCAGTGGTCAATTGTTATGGCAGCTGTATAGAATTAGCAGACTCCAATAAATTATTTGAAATGATTACCTATTGTGACACTCTTAGAGTGTGATTATCAGTTAAAGTCTTTCTGCTGGAGAGAGGAATAACGTGAACGTTACTCACAGCATCCTGCCAGCCTGATCGGGCGAGCATCAGGTTCCTGCTGCTGGAGCTTTCCCTGTCTTTGCAGGGGTCCTCCTCGCTCAGCTCCAGTAGCACATTCACATGCTGCCTACCAGAGGAGGCAGGGTAGGTTTCACTGCTGTCAGCACCCGCAGTCCTCTCAGAAACATCCATCAGCAAGCCAATCTCTGCATGAACGGGTTCAATCCAGCTTGAGTCACGTAAAAACAAGCAAATCTTCTCATCCGCGAAGCCAGAATCACAGACCACAAAGGGATCCGTTGTCTGATTCCAACTATTTATATATATAGAGAGAGAGAGATTAGACGTTTAAAATAAGAAACGCAGTTAAATGGGTCTTCATTTTGGTGAAGAAAACCCCGAGAACGGATGTTTGATGGGCCGTTGTCATGCCAACCGCGTGAGACGATGACGTAGTGGAAACAGAGCCGCGTTTAAAATAGTTAACGCTGTCGCATTCTGGGAGCTCGAGCAGCGGTGGTGTAGTTGGTAACCTAAAACAATCATAAAGAACACGTGGTGTTTTGTTTGTGAGTTTATTTCTTGTTAATAATTGATTTGAAGCTCACAACAGGAAGGGTATAGGATGGTTCTGTAGAAACCAGTGCTATTGGGGCGCTATGAATTATAGATAGCATCGCTTAAGCTCTTTTAAAAGCGTTGTGCACCCGGTGTTATCCTCGTGCGGTGTTTGATTCTGTGAGACGTGATGGGGAGCACGGTACAAACTAGGGGGCGTGGTTTTACCGGGTGACCGTTATCCTTATGAATTATTAAATAGACACGCACTATTTCTGATTGGCTGACGGCATGCTGCGTTGACCCTGACGCTGATCAAAAATGTTTTGCGCAATAAATATGAGGAAAGGCTTGAGCTAATAAATATTAAGTACCTTGAGTGTTGGTGCTGGAGGTGTTCTTAAAGTCGTGACTCTAGGCGGAGTCATTTTTAACATTCATGAGCTACTAGTTCTCTCTTAAAGAGACAATCAGTGCTGTTCAACCAATTTTCAACTATAATGGCATTTAATTTGATTCAACTATTTAAATAAACACAAAGGAATTCTTTTGAAAAGATTTGAACATTTTTTGAGGTATTAAAACATATATTTGATGTGTTGATTTAGACTCTAGTGATTCTTTAGTTCTACTGTCTTTCTGTAATTTCTACACACTCTTGCCATCTTGAGACATCCTTGTTATTCTAAACAAAGAAAAAAAGGACGATTATTAGGACTAATAAATATGTGATAAAATTAATCGGCGTATGCTAAATGGCAGCTGTGTAAAACGTATTTGGTTTTGTGTTATCTAGTGTTATCTAGATTCATGCATTTACCAATTCCCGGTCTGAACACGCCGTTAGAAAGAACCCTGATAACACTTGGGCCAAATTTATCTGAGAATTTAGCTATGCTTGAGATGTGCCATGGCTGAACAGACTCAGGCTAGATTTCATCATAGAATTTTTGTCATCTGTTTTTGGTTCACTGTCGACTTTGAGGTATATGGCCATTACAATAAATCAAGCAAGGTTTAGTCAGCTGAGATTGGGAAAAAAGTTCCTGATGTGGCAAATTCATTTTTCTCTTCACGTCACTCACAACAGACTGGCTCCATTTTCTCACATGTCCTCTAGGAAGTGTCGTTTGTGCGGAACCAAGTATTTTGTGCTATTTTGCAAAGGTTAACAACATATCTGTGTGTTTATTTGCGTGTTGCAAAAAACATGAGTGAGTTTCAGCACTGTGTGTTTAAGATATCCATGTCTGGCACTACACAGTCTCTGTGCCATGTAATTTTTTTGGAGGGTATTAAATTAAAAATGTATTAAATTCAATTCAAACTGTGTCGTTTCTGTCTGTTTGCAGTGTGGGTAACTTTCGTGTGTGCGTATTTTCATTACGTGCGTTGTTGTTATAAGGTTGAAAGCTAAGTAGTGAAAGTCCTCAATTTTTCATTATTTCAACTATTATAAATCCATTGTTCTATGAGTAACATTAAGATTAAATTAATGTTGTAATAAAGTTGATGTAGTGTGCATTATTAGGCTCCAGAAATGTATATACAATATATTTATTTACTAACTACCTTGCTCACTATTGGTTGAGTTATGGCACTGATTTGGTTTTGTTCAGGCTAAAAAGATGTTGAACCACTTTTGACTTGGTGAACAAGAACTATATATATCCAACGATAAACTTGACAGGGAATGCGTTGATGTCACCGTCGCTTTAAGTGAAGACCGGAAACTAATGAATATTCATATAAACTCCGCCCAGAGATCCAGAATTCGCCTCTACCGTGAATCTCTGAACACCGGCTGACAGACGTCGCTTGAAGCCTGTAACGCAGAAGGGCACGCTCTCTAGCATGCTCCACTAGACATCTTCTGCAGCATAAGGGACTCTGTAACATGCTTCTCTAGGCGTCGCTTCTGCTGATCGCATGGAAGCCGAGACCGTGGTGATGCTGCCTCCTAAAAACTGCATCCCTCGGAACTACAGCTGCATCGCCGGGCTGTTCGGGAGCCAGAGGATGGAGGATGGGGAGATCGAGACAGAGACGCTGGAAGGGAAGAACGGAGACTGCGACGCGCTGGAGAGTAACGTGGTGGACACCAAACCCAGAGGGAGAGAGTCCTTCCTCAAGCCCCCACACAGTCCGACGCAACGCCGCCGGTGCAAATCTCTCCCCACCTCCGCGGAGCGCGCCAAGCTCGAGATCGCGCGCGTCCGGAGCCCTAGCAGCCAGAAAAAGGTGCGCTTTGCGGATTCTCTTGGCCTGGAACTGATCTCAGTCAAGCACTTCGACGATACGGATGTGCCCGAGGTCCCAGAGCGCATCAGTGACAAGTTCAAAAAAGCCAGAGCCCTCCATCTCAACAACTGCGCATCCAGCCAGTCCACCTTCCTAGAGGTGCTCTTCACAAACCCCGGCTCTCTTCCGGACTTCCAGGAGCGCGTGCGCGCGAGGAAAGTGTCCCTCGAGTCAGTTAAAGCGGATGAATTCAGCCTCTCCGGGCTCGTGCGCGTTCTGAACCTGGCCTTCGAGAAGAGCGTGCACCTGAGATTCACTCTGAATAACTGGAGCACGTTCACGGATGCTCTAGCCGGCTACGTCCCTAACTCCAGCGATGGACTGACGGATCAGTTCAGCTTTAAGATCATCACCCCCAGCTTCCTGGAGTTTGGAGGCACGCTTCAGTTCGCTGTCCGCTACTGTGTTGGAGGATGTGAGTTTTGGGATAATAACAGTGGGAGTAATTACAGAGTCCGACGCCACAGGTTTAAGATCTCTCCTCCGAGGGAATGGGAGAACGGATGGATCCACTTCATTTGAATATTCATGACGGGGCGGGGCTGTGGAGCGATGGCTTCAACTGTTGCTCGCTTTGAGGGAGGGAGTTGCTGACCTTCAGTTTTCTTCACCTTCGACGTACCTTGTTTAATCGATATCTGGAGATCTGAACCGTCAACCACTAGCTGATTAATGTGAAATGAAACAGAATAATTCACCACCAGTCAAAAGTTTGAAGTTTTTTTTTAGCTTGGGAACAGACTCAGAGTTTGGGATGTTAATAGTGCAATTTTATAGAGAGAGGCTCTGATCATGCTGCTATGTTAGAGTGGAATTTAAAGACAAATCAAGTGTTGGTTAAAAAAAGGCATCACACAAAAGTTTCATTTTCCAACAAAATCCTATTTAAAGGCACAGATTGTGATTTCTGGGAACCCGTGCTTGGCACTTGAAATCACATTAGCCCATAGACCAATAGTGCCTAGTTGCTATACATCTGTAACTACAAAGCACCACTTTGGCTTAAAGGTGCAATATGCAATTTATATCGGGAATAGCTATTAAAACCTTAATAACGTGTTTTTAGATTACGGACGCCAGTGTTGTGTTGAAGGCATCATTAGATCATGAGAAGAAAAAGAGGAAACACATACACACATACTGCACCTTTAATGCTGGTTGGCTAGTTTGCTTTGGTTACAACTCGTCTTAAAACATCTTTAAACATGGGATTTGTTAGTTGGTCAGATGTAAAGCAGATTCACACCAAACATAACAAGTAGCATCATGGACCCTAAGAGGCTAGCACTAAAGCTATTATTATAGCTGGCAAAATCCAATAGAAGTAAATCTTCTTGCAATTGCTCTGCTAGTGGCTTCGAATCTAAACATCATCGCTTAGAAAAGTGTTAAAGTTCTGTGAAACTGTTTGGTGTGAAATGAGCATAAATTGGAAATGAGTTTAAAGGACAATTGTTCCTTAAAACTCTTTATCTGTTTTGGATAATAACACTGTGAGTAATTAATTGTTGGACCCACTTCATCTGAATATTCATGAGGGGTGGGGCTTTGACTTTAACAATGCTTAGCAGTGTACTTTGATCAACAGATGTGCTAAGCTTCAGTTTTTCCTCACCTTTGATAGTTGTCTGTCTGTTACTGGCTATGTTTACATGCACCAATTTCCATCTGAGAGAATTCAATTTGAATGCAGATCTCATTCTAATTATAATATCATTTGAATTTTCATACATAAGTACTTAAAAGGAATTCCTATAAAAACCTTGCAAATGCATTCTGTGCATGATGTATGCACCATACGCTAAGCTAATAGTATTTTACTCTTCCATAGAGATATTATGGTCTATCAGCCAACAAAGATTAACACAAGCAGCCTCTTAACGTCCCTGACAGAGTTCTCTTAAATGTGCACTCTATTTGTGTGTCAATATTACACTGTAAAAAAATCTGTAAGGAAATGAAGAAAGTACCAGCAGAAGATTGCTGGGACACTTCCATAAATGATTCTAGCTTCAATTCCAGTTTGCTCAACACAGACACTGTTTAGAAAGGAGCATGCCATTTGACTATGTATTTTAGTAAATAAACACAAGCTTTACCTTGTTCAGTGACAAACTCAGAAAAAAAGCTGGTGAAAGTTGCTTGGGATATACTAGCAAGCTTTCAATCACCATTTAGTATCCCAGAATGCAACGCAAGTCTCAAAATAAAGATACAGCCATGTACATCTTGTAAACTGGCCCATCCTGTAAAATTATCAGGAAATTCATTCTGTTTTTGTACAGATGTTTTTACTGTGTACAATTGTGCTATAGAGACTTGTGAATTTGACAAAGAAACTACTTGGAGTAGAAGACTTTTATGGCTTATTGTTGGATTGAATTGATAAAGCGCATTCTGATAATGTTTTTTCTTCAAATTGAACCCTAAACTCTAATTACATGCTGGTTGTTTGGTGCATATAGACATAGCCATTGTGTATTCAATCTGACTAATTAGAATTCAGGGTTGTGAACATTGCGTCATTTCAGATTTAAGTTCAAATGCTATAAAACAATTCCTTCCTGTTTCACCACTCAATCCTGTTAAAAAGGTGGCAATGCTCAACACAAATAATATCTAGTTCTAACATATAAAATGCAAGATTTATGTATTTTCATTGCTTAAAGGTGCCATATCATGCCTCTTTTAAATAATTAATTTTTTATGAAAAAAAACCCCCACATACATTCTTTTAATTTTTTATCCACCTCGGTTCTCCCTCAGTTCTCATGGGTCCGGGTCAGTCAGTGCATGTGTTCTTCATTGAGATGAGCTGCATTAGCACTTTATCTGATTGGTTAGTGGATGGGTACTTTGGGTTAATTTTTGAATATTACATATACTTATTCTATTACATGTTATTATTCTTATTTCTTTTTTGAATATTAATTTTTTTTATCCAATTACTATTGGTTTTGTTTATTCTATTTACAGACCTGTAAACCGGAATCACATAAAGTTTGTGAAATATAAAAATATTATATGTAATCAAAATACACAAATCTTAATTGTTAGGCCAAAGCATTTTTGAGTGCTTTAGTTGTAGCTTGCTATGGCATTTAAAGGAAACAAAAACTATTTGTTATATGGTCATCTCAATGTTTATATATGAGCATGGAATACATAGTTTTAATAAGCACATTTAAGGTTGAGCAGGGACTCGATTAATAGTGTAACCCTTAATTAATTGAGGTATTTTTAAATAGAAATTATAAAAATTTTAATTACAGGAAATATAATTCAAGGACTCCCCAATAATCAACAGATTTTTCTTCCAAATACCGGTAAAGATGCTTAAAATTTACCAAAAGTTACATTAATGGTGGATATTCTGTAACATCATTAATTCAAAGCCAATAATCTTTTGACAAATGTTATTGGTTTATTATTGAAATAAGGACAAAATTGTTCAGTCCAATGGGCAAAAACAGACTGGCTTCGAATCTGAATGAGTTTTATCCACTAGAGTGAGAAACGATTGCAAAAGCTATAGATTGAGCTCAGGACTTTGCTCTAATAAAATGAACTGCAATAACTGTGACACATTTTGCAAATAGATATTAAGGGTAGTGTTAAGAATAGAGTGTACTCCTTATGAATATGTTTTAAATAATAAAGGTTGACCCACAGTATGTGAGAATAATTAGTCGACTCACCACAGAGGCAGTTCCATAACAGACCTGTGATTCACCCAATGACTAGTTACTTTAAGAAAACATCCTTCATGCCTTGAGTCTTGTGGAGTGTTAGCGCCACACTCCTTCATTTTGATTGGATGCTGATATGACGTAAATGAGCAGTTTGTCTCTTGGGAAACGCTGTTCCACTGTCACAAATGCGTGTGAATCACAATCGGCTAAACATAGTTGGTCTATCTTTAGTAAATAATACTCAGAAGAAAAATTGTGCGTAACCACTTTTCACAGTTTTTAAGTCAGCTACATAACGTCATCGCTAAATGTACTGATTTCCATTGTTTGAAATCATTGTTCGAATTCAAGAAGAGAATTGAAATTTGGGGGTTATTTGCATGGAGAATTTAGTTCACCCCGGAAATGAGATGGCTTTTATGAATGTACACCAACGTTGTGAAATGCACCACTAGTTAAAAGATGCCACTCTTTCCATCTGCAGGTATTCCAAGTGAAGTTAAACATTATAAATGTACATTTTAATGACTGTTAATAAGCACCTATGATATAAAATGAATGTATAATGCCTGCTGTATTGTCAGTGTAATCATCGTTAGATGCATCAAAAGTGTGATTTACTCCTCTAAGATTAGATGTTCTATTCCTTGACCCCAATTATAAATTATCTTTCCTTAAAATAAGCTTAAAAATGTATATAGACAGTTGGTTCTAATTGAGAAGGTGTTTACTGGAACAGAAGAGTCAGCCAAACAATATGTAATTAACAAACTGTAATCTCAAACATTGTAAACTTAAATATTTTTTCCCCTGCAAGGTAGACTTTGGATAGACTCTTTTGGAGAGACTTTGTAGAAGGAAAAGGTCAATTTGGCTCTCCTTTTGTGTCTCTGCCAACTTATCTAAAAATGAAATGGTCCACAGGGGGGAGTTGAATGAATTTCATTTAAAATAAAGAAAGTGGTATTTTTTTAGCCTTTTGTTTCTCATAAATCTTCTACATTTCACCTTGAAAACAAAACATCAGACAGATTTCTATTAATTTGTTAGCTGAAGGTTTCTCCTTACGGTACGGTCAACCAAGAGAGCTGACCGAAACACACTGATTCATATTTTTTAGTATCTTGTACGGATATTTTTGTTTCAGATCATCAATGAAGTTTAACATATTGTAAGCATTTGAAACCAGGACTAATAGGCCAGGATTCGGTAGCAGTTTCGTTTTGTTTTTTGAGCTGCTCTTATTCGCTGTCGTGTTCACTCAGCTGAGCGGCAGATTCGATCCCTCGGTGCCTTCAGTGCATGCTCTGTGTTAGGATATTGTGTAATAATTACATAATCCAAACTGTGCTTCCTGCCGAGTGTAAATCGTGACACTTCTGCATCACTAAGCTTCTAGCACATTTGATATTTCTGCTGCATGTAACAACGAGAGAGAGAGAGAGAGTTTAATTAATAATCATCCCCATCCATCACTTTCATCCCTTCAATATTCTGCATCCTAATCTCTCAGCTAATATGAGGTTATCCAAAAGAAAACCCCTCTGTGATGAAACATCATGCTTACAAGCATGCTCTGATGCTTATCAAGGGAGTTCTATTTGAAGCATTGCTTATTCACACTTCAGGTAATGGGCATCAAAATCCTGTACATTGTCCCAAATTGTCCTTTTTAAATGTTGTCCTTTTTAAATGTGTTACTTTACTCTCACAGTTGTCGTGCATGTCTCTTGCAGTTAAACATATGTGACCAAATTGTGAGCTTTCACAATTATTTTATTTTTTTAATGAAAGTTTTTTTCACTCATTTTAAGTTCAGAAGCTACAAAGTTCAGAATTCTGAAAAATAATCAAACTTCATGAAGTTTATTGAAACGATTCTGTCTAGTTCTAGCTAAAAATTTGTTTTTTTTTTCATCATTTTTAGTTGAAAAAAATATGTGTTACATAATCCTGACTTGGGTAACTTGTGCAACCCATGATTTTCCAAATGGAGACATTATTACAAATGGGC
Organism: Danionella dracula; assembly: GCA_900490495.1. NCBI lineage: Eukaryota > Metazoa > Chordata > Actinopteri > Cypriniformes > Danionidae > Danionella > Danionella dracula. The sequence goes on along the minus strand of UELW01000004.1, from coordinate 2,064,598 downwards.
CAATTAAAACACTTCTTGGTGCTTTGAGAATTTAGATAGCACCCGCATTAAAGCTGAGGTGGGAGAAAATGCCTATTACTAAACTGTTTAAGGATCATTGCTACCAACAAAGAAACAAGCCCAGACCGATGCCAAACCATTGTTTAGCCTTCCAGTGTCTTCTCTCTCTCATTTTTAAAAGAGCTTTGATGCTCTTTTTTTAACTGTTTCTTCCATGCATCTCTTCTGGATGTAAGGGTTCCATGTCATTGATGGAAGGCTACGAGCACTTCCTTGTGTGTGCATGGGTTCCCTGCATGCTGAGACAGCTCTTGAGAGATTGCTCCGAGAGTCTCTGCATTGCTTCCCGTCAGTCTGGTAGTCTGCTGAGGGTGCAACTGTCAATCTTTTGAGCCATCCCTGAGAGTACTGGTCCCTGCGGTAATTTCGCTCTGCAGTAGTCTGTGGAAGCCACAAACCTGTTAGACTGTTGGAAGCTACTCTGGGCTTACCCCATAGTCGAGTCATTTCACATAACAATGCACTGATGGACTGAAAAGGAGCTCCTAATTTTTACATTTCTTCCAATTTTCATTTTTACACATTGTTACTTCATTTCAAAACAAATGTTAAATTATGTTGTATTTTATCCAATAGTTCTACAAGTAGGTCTAAATAATTTTTTTTTCCCTTATAAGTATGACTCCCAAAATGTTAGTTTTGTCCTCAGAGACAAAAAATCATTGGTCACATAAGCAAATTTGCTTCTGATTTATTTAATATAAAATTTAAACTTGACAAAAAAAATCTAATTCTACTAAAACGGCTTTGGCTACTTTAGTCACACAATTTATACATTTTAAATAAGGACCCGTATTTGTGAAAAAAATATGTTATTGGCTACTTTAGTTTAGTCACACAAATCCTAGACGAGAGATGAAGACCTGTGTTTGTGAAAAAAAATATCATAACCATGAGAAAAAACTCAACATTATACTCAGAACTTGTATAATATCCTATAATGTTTTTTTTTTTTATCACAGAGCTCAGATTTTTTTTTTTTTCTGGCTTTTCATTGTTTTTATATTCAGTTTGTCACAAACTTGTTGTTTTATGTAAATGATGAAATGTTGTGTTCAAAACCACAACCAAAATTGCTAAATTAAACTGGATTCATCGTGTTGCATGAGTTGGAGATGAATTCATTCAAAAAAGTCAAAAGCACATCAAATCAATGTAGTTAAATCCAAATATTAATAAGCGTAAACTAGTCTTGTTTGTTTGAACAGTCACCTTGAAGCCTCCAGAGCTTGCATATTCCTCTGTAACCTTGTTCACGTGGCAGGCTCAGAATTACAGCTTGTGTTAGGTATAGTTCACATATCACATGCTGAAGGGCTTCCGAGGAGGTTAAATATTTCAGTGAGAGATATCTTGAGAGGAGCAGGAGTTCACTGAAGCTGCTTTCCCTCTCATGCATTTTAATGATTTGAGCTTCCTAACTCTCCATCGCAATGTTTAGCAACTTTATGTGATGACGAAGACGTGATCAGTCATCAGTCAACACGGATTATTATAAAAGCCTTACTCGCTAGCTGTGATGCTTATATTGAGTGCATATAGAAACTTATATGATGTATGTAAACAATTCTGCATATTCATTGTAGACATCTATGAGTCTCCTTCACATGGGTTAAGAAGAAACAAATTTGTTCATTCTGCCTAAGAAAGTTTATCTTCCGGATAAAATAGCTCAACCTTTTTTATTTTCTTCATTCAGGAGATTCTAGATTAGTGATAATCAATCCTCTTGTGAGCTGCTGATCTTCATGGTTCACTTCCAGTGTCTGCGAATCCTTCAGCACCTTGCTTTTGTCACGCTCTCGTTCTCCTGTCTGAGGGCTGTGCTGGGAACAGGACGCTCTGTTCATCTGAAGGAGCTCTGAGCATGTGTTTCTCTCCTGATGAAGCTCTCTCTAAAAATAGAGGCTTTTAGCAAAGGTTCCAGAGCTTTCCTAGTTTAGATAAGGCCTCGCTTATCGTACCTTTTGTGTGCACCATACCTTTCCTTTTTAATGATGCATACACTACCTAAAAAGGGAGATCTTTCTATTTAGTAACTAGCTTTCTTTAAAACAGTTGTAAGCGATGCTTTTCGCCCAAACAACAGGTCTTTTGAACTCCTGACAAATTAAGTGTTCATCACTACAACGAAGCTCACTTTAAAAAAAGTTTGAATTCATATATTTGATTTCTTATATTTATTGTTTAAATGCAGGCGTCTATTTCTCCTTACATCACCATTGAGTTTGACTTTATTTGAGTTCTGACCTTGCAAAGGAAATCTGATGGCATGCTTTTGCACTTTTTGACGTTCCACAATTCTGACATTATTCTTGCCACTGTGAGAATGTGCGGCCACTCTCGGTCACTAATACACCTCTGAGTGAATCAGAGGTTTTGTAAAGATAATGTAAAGCAACATCTAGATTTGTATCCTCTACTCGTGATAGCCAGAAGTTTGAGATAATTAGAGGTTTAGTTTTTGGAGTGAAACCAAAGGTGTTACATATTGGCTGTGTCATAGATACTAGTGCTTTAATAACAGCCCTGATATACCTCAGCTCACCTTGTGTACGCTACTCCATCTCGGTTTGTGTAGATCAGTGTTCTTTTACTTTAACTGAATGTGTCTCTTGGTGCAATGTTGGTGTTTTATCTGTATATCTGTGAAAAGCACCAAAATACCATATATTTATTATTTCATGAGTGGCAAAGTGGTGTAGCGATGTAGTTGTTCTAAAACCGGAAGGTTGGTGGTTCGATCTCTGTCAGGTCTATTCTGCTGTTGTGGCTCTGGGCAACCCACTTCACCCACATTACCCAGTAAGGATGTGTGTGACTGGTGGAGTGTGTTTGGTGGTGGGCAGGAGACTGTAGGCGCAGAATGGCAGCCACGTTCTGTCAGACTGTCGCAGGGCAGCTGAGGGCTACTAAGGTAGCTTATAACCACCAGTGCGTGAATATGGAGTGAGTGAATAATACCCTGAAAATTGTAAAGTGACTGAGCGTCTAGAAAAGCGCTATATACATTTATTTTCTTCTTCTTCTTTTGTCTTCTTCTTCTTCTACTTCTTATTACTATACTTATTATTTTTATTAGCATCAAGTCAGAAAACCAAAAGAATCAAGAAATTAATTTAGAATGCAAAGAGGGTGTCCTTCAGGTTGATATTTGAGGGAGGAGAGCATTTCCGTTTTATATTTTGAAAGATTTTTCTTCAAATTATCAAAATTTCTTACATGAAGAGTTTCTAGTCTATTGTGTTTTGTAATTATTTGAAATTATGTGTCAAATCACTTACTCAAACCCAGGCCAAAGTGCAGTTTTTAAATAATTCAGATGACAGCATTCCTGCGTGTAGACAACATAAGTCTAGTTTTTGGGAACAAATCAAACCTATTCTAGAGGCTATATCTGCCAACACAAATGTTTGTAGCACTAAACTGTGCTTCCGTGGATTTTTTAAAAGCAAAAATGTAACATTCCGGTTGTAAAAACACACGTTTGTTGACATGACCTTAATGAAAAAATGCTACTACTTTTGTTAAAACAAATCAACTTATTTAGACTCCCTCTGCTCCCGGTGGCCAATTAGTGCATTTCTTTAAAGGAAACATTTTCCCTTTAACGTCTGTTTTTTTTGTATACACATTTACCTTTTTCAGATGTTCATAATGACATTATAAGAACTTTGCACACTGTACAGTCTGAAATAAAGTCTATATTTTATGCACTTTTTTTTGTCAAATACCACACAGTAAAATCCAGAGTGTTATCTCGACTCTGTTCAGAGTATACTAAGCCCTAACCTATACAGAGTTAAATTAATACCAAGCCCCTCATAAAAATTTTAAGTAAAACTTGTATTTTTTTTACATTGTGATGGCACTTGTACTTTTTGATCAAGAGAAATGCAAACATTTATCACAAAGTAAAGGTGTTTGGTGAAGAATCTGTTGTTTAGATGATAACCTCAGAGATATTTTAACTCAGTTTGAGCGTTATTAGTGCTCTATTTAGAGTGTATTTAGACCTACTCTGAATAGAGTCAACTGTACTCTCAGGATTTTACCGTGCACCACTGCGAAGTGTTCTTTCCAATTCACCGTCCAAACTTCCAGCACTAAGCTGCTCTAGAAACATCCAGAGAGGAAGCAATGCAGCATTAGAAGCTTGGACACTCTGCAAGCTAACATTTTAGAACAATAATGAGCAAATATAACCTGTCAATACAGACGCTCTCATCAACTTCAGGTGAACGTTTCGGAAGACTGCTGCTCTTTGTTTGTGTTGTACTGTGATTGTCGTTCAAAGCTATGAGGAAAGCTTGTTTAGAGGACCTGTTTCTGTTCACCTATGCAATAATAGCCCAGTGTTCTTTCTTTGATGGTTCCTGTGTGGTCAGTGTTGCATGTTCAGAATCTTTATTGTCATGTGGATAGGAGTCTCGGAGAGCTCGCTGATGCTGCAGCTTCACGTGTCACGTTTGAGATCTGTAACGTGGGTGTGCTCTCACAACTCACTGTCATGTGACCTGCGTTCATTAAAATAAAATGTGTGAATAAAGTTTTTGTTCAACTGAAGAAAAAAAAACTGATTGGTGTCATGTTTGTTTTATGTATATTAGATTCACTTGCTTTCTGCTAAAAATCTTAAAAAAAAAAGGTAACACTGTTGATAGTTTGACAACTTTAAGGCCTTTTTTCAAAATTCTTAAATTAGTACTTGATTGTTGATTTATTTGATCTCACCTGGTAACACACGTGACTGTATAATAATCCACTTTTAAGTGCAGATTGCTATATAAACAATATAATGAAAAGGGGACAGAAGTGTCTTCTGATTTCCAGCCGAACTAAAATACATAATAGGTTGATTTCTTGAACGTGAAAATGTATAATTTTACTATTGAATGCATAATATAATTTTAATTTGGATTAAAAAACAACAACATTCTTATATTTTAGGTAATATTTTAGACAAAACAATTATTAAAAATACTTCAGAGACGTGTTATAAAATAATATGAACTACATAGTCCAAAACTTTGCAGCACAAAAATAACACATTTCCAGGTGAAATTTGAAGAAGAGAATTCCAGTTATTCCACATATTTTGAAAGATTTTTATCCCATATTACCTCAATTTCTTAAATATTTTTTTTTTTACAATTATTTGCACTTTAATGCCATTTTTCTTTCTTAAAACCCTGGCCAAATTGCAGTTTTTATATATTCCTGACAACAGCGTTCCTCATAATACTAGTTTTGGGGAACAAATAAACTTATTGTTTGAGGCTTCAGCCAAAATAAAATGGATTTTTGAAACAAATGAAATATTGATGATTTAGTGGGAGTTTTGCAGGGAACCTGAACAAAGTGTATATTTAAAATTTTGGATGCATGATATTTTAATTTGGATTACAACAATATTTGATTAGACGTGTACTTTTAGTAAGTAGTGATAACTACGTGGAAGTGAAAATGTGTCGATGTAGTAAACAGATGAGAGTTTATGGACAATAAATCTTCTAGTAATAATATGTCATGAAGTTGGACTCAACTCATTTAGACATTTTTAAGAACATTTAGAATCAAATTTAATACCTTTATCATAACATCACAAAAACATACAAAACTCAATTAACTCATGTTAAACCCTCAGCAACCCTAACTATAACTTTAGTGATTTCGAGTGCGTTTTTGAGGAGTTATAAATTTTTTCTCCGACTATGGCCACCCTAACCATGATATATTTTTTTTATTTATAATTTAAGCAGTTTCTCAATATCTGGCAACCTCAAAACAACAACAAACGCATTTAAAATGAGCTTTACATGGACATCAGATAAATAGGATGTGAAAATTTGTTTAAGACCTAACAGGGATTTCAAATTGAGTGAATTTTGCTTTTAAATTAAAGACCTTTTAAAACTCTGCAAGTCTTGTCAGTACTGCAACAATTCAGGTTACTGCAATCTTTTTCCAGCAGAGGGAGCACTCACATCACTCACACGTTAAGATTCTTAAAAAAAATTTAAGCAATTCTTGTGCTCTTTCATCTGGATGTAGCTTTATAAAGTCTTTACAATTTGAGCAAGATCTACAGTTGACACAACTCTAAAAATCACTGTATAAGTACATTAGTTTCTTTTCTTTTGTCTTTCATGCTTTTTTTTGTTTTGTTTTACCTGTCCTGTCCTACTTCAAAGCAGCCCCATGAGAAGGGAGGTGCTTCGTATGAGTTGGTCAGTTTTGCTCTTTCCAGAGAATTGAAGATATTATATATTGAGTATTCCTCTGGATAGAAGCTTTACATTTTTTTATTCGCATACATCACAATAATTACTTTAATCAATCATATAAACATACATCAGGACAGGACAGTGTTAATAAAAACAGAGAGAAGTAAATATCAATAAAAAATATAAATATAAAATATTCAAGACTCTAGATTTGTGATATGCAATCAACTAGTTATAAAAACATTTCCAGCCTTACACCAAAAACAAGATGATCTGTCAAGCAAAGACAATCATTTATTAGATAGACCATGACAGACTGTAGGATTACAAATTTAAGAACTATGATTTTCCAACATAACTCTTTGATATACCAATCACTTTTTAACACTATTGTATTATTTGTGTCTGTGGCCTTATCTAGATTGTTCAGGAATTCTTTATTATGATTGATGGGGACCAAACCTATGCCCCCTCACTGAGATCATGCTCTTAAATGATGGAGAACATCTTGATAAGTATCTTCAAAAGCTTTGTTATGCTGAACATTTGTTGGCTCATGAATATCTGTGGCTGGGCCCTTCCTCGGGGGTACATCCTAATGTTCTTAAAAACCCATTGTTTAGTTAGATTTTTTTTTTTTTTTTGAAGACTGCAGTGTTCAACATTAAAGCTTGTGATTCCCCAAAGATCTCTTGGTCTTTATTGTGAGTTTCCTACACAGACCTAACAGCAACAGTTGTCAAAATCAAGTACTCTGAAGGTAGACTACGTCGCCATAATAATGTCGCAGGCATTCATTTCTTCTTTGCTTGTTTTTTTTTTGTCTTGCCACTTAAGGTTTTTTTTTTTTTTTTTTACCTTTTTTTCCTCAAGCAGATGTTGTGGCCTCTCTGAGGGGCCACTGTTCTTTTCTGCCTCTCTCTTACAATCCAAAATCTCTTCCCCTCTTCCTCTCCTTCTGCTTCAGTTTAAGAAAAAATAGAAGCCGTCTTTGCAGAGCTGATTAATAAGATTGCAGAAAGAATAGAAAGGAGTGCGCTCAGATACGAAGGAGCTGGTTTGGCAAAAGAAAAAAGAAGAGAGGAGTGACTAGGAGGAGTAAAGGGAGGTAAATTTAAAAGAAAAAAAAAGGCAGCCGCTCAAGTGAAGCCTGATATTATAAACCGCTGCTGCAAACCAGATGCTCGGGAACCCAAACCAAAGGCTAAATCCAGATGAAAGAGCACAAGAAGCCCTCTCTCAGTCGAGGAGAGAACTAAGCTGCATTCCGTTGAGAATTGCTTCGCGCTAGCTGTGGAACTGTCCGCCTGGAGTGTCCTATAATGGCTAGAAACAATGGAAGGAAATGTTGATTATTACAAACATTTTGCTTGGCTTAAAAGGGTAAGAATCTGGTGCTTTTCTTTGTTTTGTTTGCTTTTTGATTTAATATAACCTTATGAAGCTATTAGGCTCTGGATATGTTGCTATGCTTAATTAATGTTAAAACTAAGTAGTCTAGTTTCTTTTACTCTATATTGTTCCTTTTCTATCAAGATCAGCCCAAAGAATCTTTTTCGAACAAATGATCATGTGATTGGAGAATCTCAACACTGAGTGTGTTTTTTAGATGGAATCAGCTGTGATTTATACATTTGCATAACTGTAATACGCTATTTCTCATTGGTAATTGAATAAAAGTCAGAGAATATGTTTGTGTTTTTAAATTACAATATCAACAGTGATTCACTTTGACTTTATCCAGTAAAAGTTCTGTTTAGAACATGTTATCTGTTGTGATTTACAGTGTGAAAGCAATTGGAAATTTGGCCTTTAAAATTCATAGTTTTGGTCTTATTGGAGCTTGTGTGTAAAAGAAGTTTCAAGCATTTGAAATTTGTTTTAATTGCATGCATTTTGTATCAAAGCAACAAAAAATTTTTTTTTAATATTTAGCCTACTATATATACTATGTTGTGCTAACTGTTAACTTGAAACTATAATTATTGCAATTATTAATAATATATAAAAATTTAAACAAAAAATATTGAAAAAACTGTCATAGCAATTGTAAAAAAAAACTGTAATAAGTTATGTCATGGTTATGTTAAGTCATGTATTGTAGATGGAATTTATCTTCTACCAATATTAAAATTAAATTTTTTGACAATGATCTTTTACGTGGTGTGTAACTTGACCCTAATGACATCCAGTTTGAGTTTTACAGTTGAAAGTGCATTATGTATACCATGAAATGAAGTCCCTGAGACACATCGGATAGTATACAGTAGTATTTCTTGCATGCAAGGTCATTTATCATCAGAAGTGTGGTATTCTCATGATCAAGGACAGCCAAGGGGGAAAAATGATTTGGACTTATGACGGAGTATTTCTTTTTTTTTTACACTTTGAAATTTTTGTTACCTGGCTCTCTGTTACTTCATCTAGATGTAAACCAAGACATTATCAAGACATGTTAAGCAGTTCATTTTGCTACTCAGATTCAGGGTCGGACTCTGTATGCTATAGGTATAGTTGAATATCATTTTAATAATAGATTAATTATCTAGTGTTGAGATCTGCAGCAGCGCACATTTAAGTTATCTTAACTCTGTCGGCAGGTATGCCTCCAATAGATCAGCTGCTCCCATGAATGCATTTTCCATACATTTTTCTTTTATACTCCAAAATTGAAGACTTTTTGAAAAAAAGAAAAGAAAAAAGAACAATGACAGTACTTAGGTATAAAACGAGATTGGTCAAAAGCGCTTTCCTGGAAGATTTATTTAAATGATGGATTTACTTAAAAAAATGTTTGATGCATTTTTAAATTAGTTTTTTTTACTAATTACATTACTCCACTCCCCAAAAGAACAAATAATAATACAACTTTTTAACCCATTTATATAAATTAATCTTTTCACTATTTCATAACCAGTTATGTACACGATTCATGAGATATTTACAGTCACTCAGTTTGATCGTAAAGGCTTTATTAACACATTTTCTACTAGTTATTAAACATTTACTAGCTGCTAGTTAACCGTTTTTGTGAGCTCATCTAAATTGAGGACTATTTATGCCTTTTTAATATTTTAAACAGTGAAAAGTTTCATTCATAAATGATTAACTGATACTTAACACATGAAAGCAATGATATTAAGCACATTATGTAGATGATAATAAAATAGAAATAAAGCCTTTAATGTTATATTCATAAACTGCTTACAATAGTATATTAACATAGAAACAATGTTTAGAAATTATTAAATAACTATCAGTAATGCTTAATTTATTATTAGTAGTGTGTAGTTATTATAGTGGTACCTCAATAGTTGCTTATTGTTAATAGTAGTTACTCAGGAGATATGTTCAAGCATTTACACCATGAATCATTAATTAAGCATTAGCAAATAGTTATTATAAAGATCTACCAACTTTTCAAATAGTTTAATAATAATTTATTAACACATTCTAAATGATCTCCTAAATCAGTTCCAAATGTTAACAAACTGGTTTTGAAAAAGTAGAATTATTAATTTATAAATGATTAACTGATCCTTTATAAAGTATGCAATTAATGTCATTATGTTATAGATGCTGATAAACTAAGAATAAAGCAGTTATATTTATTAAATGCTCCCGCATGTGTATTAACATAGAAACAATGCTGGATAAATTATTAATTGAAATATAAATGTATTATTATTATTAATATAAAGAAAAAATATTAAAATATCCTGGGTGAAACAAAACACTTCTGGGAAAATAATTATATAGTGAAAGTAAATTGCTAAAGTGGCAGTCAAAGCAGTAATTCACAGCAAGAGTCTCAGACTGCCGCCTCCTTTCTAATGGTTTGTGTTTCTGTAACTGTAAAACTAATTCAAGCCACATGTCCATCTCAGGTGGAAGTACAGGAGACCAGGGACAGCGAGAGCTACCAGCAGCGACTGGCTCGTCTGGAAGGAGATAAAGAGTCACTTGTGTTACAGGTAAAGAATGTACTTTTCTAAAACTTTTGATTTTCAATAACAGAATGCGATTCTTCGTTGAGTTACCAGTTTACTGTGAGAATGAGTGACTGCTCTGGGAAGGATTTCAAGGACACAACATTTACTTTGACATATTGTCACGGCAGCAAGATAAAGGACACAAATTGAAAGTGAGTTCAAACAAAAGGTGTTTTTAATAGACAAAAGTCTCAGAAGCAGCAACTTAAACTTGACAAATCCTTGTCTGGACTCCATTAAATCAAAACAGAAAGGGAAACCTTTCCTCCTCCAAGAACGAGACAAAAATGAAGAGTAGATAAAATGATCTAAAATGTACTTTTTTCACCTGCTGTTTGCAGTTGAAGTGATTAATAATGCTGTCGAAAGCTATTGAACAAGAGGAACCTGCTCCTAGCAAAGCAGATACAATGGGACTGTACAAAAAGGGCTTTAAGGATTAGTTCTGTTCTAGCTTGTTAGTTTTGGGAGTAAGTACATTCGTAGAGTCAGTGCCTGGACTGTTTATTTCTGACCAACTGCGTTGACAACAATATACACTATTGCTTTCAGGTTTGATTAGCAAGCCAGGATAAGTTCCTCTTAGTTTTCTGATTTGAATGAATTGAACCTGTTTCTCAGTTGAGCGTTTTGACGGATCAAGTGGAGGCTCAGGGAGAGAAGATCAGAGACCTGGAGAACTCTCTTGGGGAATACCAGCACAAGTTTTACTCCACCAAGGAGACGCTTCATCAGGTACGGAAGATGTTATAGCATCAAACAAGCATCTTCAGTTTCTTCTTCACTCGTAGACTTTTATTTATATCTTGCTTCAGTTGAAAACGTGTGTAGGATATATTCTTTCTCATTCAGGGATTCACTTTAGAACATTTTTCTTTTCTATTTACTAATGAGAGATGTGAACTAGCACGGCATTTCTTGACTGTATGCTTTGTATGATGTTTGGGTTTGTACAACTGAATTTCATTGACAAAAATAAAAGTCCCAAGCTACCTGGGGTTCTGTCATAATCCAAAAAGTTAAATTTTTTTAGCCTTTTTGACACTGATGAAAGAGAAAACGTGTGAAAGAACTTCATGTGTTAAAATGTACAATGCCAAAGTGCAATTCTTATGTTTTTGTACAACTTTCAGTGTCAATGATTGGTTAAAAAACGAATATACAATAACTATATACAGTAAGAAACATATTTAACACAATACATTTTTAAATATGTAGAGTTATTGTAAAATTCTTCAAACAGAATATGTAAAATTACAGTTTCTGGAAACTACCATTAAAGAGAAATTTAACTCTTGTAATAGTTAACTGACCTTTTGTAAGCCATTTTTCCAAGGTGTCTAGGTATAAAAAATATGTATACTGTATACACGCTTTACATTTATTAGGGAAATATGAAGCTGTTACTGATGTGGAAAAAAAGGATGAGAGTTTTTGGGAGTCAATATATTTAAAATGGAAAAGCCTCAAAAGTTAACATCTACCTAAAAGATGGCAATTGAAAAAAATCTAGTAACAACTGAAGGATTTGAAAGCAAAATTTGTTTTGGCCTGATTTTCTGGGTCCCTGTTGGGGGTGGGGTGGGGGGGGTGGGCATGTCCGTAGCATCTGATTGGCTGAAGATTTAAAGTTTTTAATATATCTTAAACAATTTTTTAAATATGTCACCCCCCTCAGAGTGTAAATGAAGATCAAAACTAGCGATCTGATTCAACAAACCTAATGGAGCCAGAGGTGAAAACATGTTTTTTTCAGGTCCAAAGTAGATCAGTTTTAACATTGGAGTAAATGAGAACTTGCTCACTTCTGGAGTCAGCCACACATGGCCACTCTGGGAACTGCAGTTTGTTCACTTTCTATTATGCATCGAGAGGGAAAGCAGGAGGTTGCCCTGTGCAACAAATCTGTATAATGGAAATTTGTACTGGCAGTTCAGTGTTGTCCAGTAATAAAACAAATGTAAAAATCTGTTATTTGATAGGTTTTCTTTTGTAGAAAAAAAACTTATGTTCTGTGTTTTAAAGGCAAATCTAATATAAAAAAAGTTAAAAGTTAAAAAGTTAAAAAATTTGCCCCTTGTGTTTTAGGGGTATATTCACTGTAAAACATAAATGATTTTTCTGAATTTACTGGTGAAAATAACGTTAATTCAACTATAATGAATAATTTAGGCATTCACTATTATTGAATCTTTTACACACAAAGAGTTAATGATTTTCATTTTTCTTGTAAAACATATTGGAATTTCAGCATGTATATATATATATATATATATAAACTTAAAGTTGGCTCTGCCTAACTCTACTAATTCAAATAAAAAAATAAATTATTTAATTCAAATAAAATAAAATACTGATTGAACTGAAATGTTAAACACGAACGAGTTCATGCTATCTTGAAAATTTTTCCTAAACGATGTCTGGTGTATTTTACAAGTTCAAATCAAACCTGACAAAAAAAATGACAGTCAACTGCAAATAACAGTGAAGTTGATCATTTTTATTGTGAAATACTTAAGACTACAGGCTAACCACTCCAAACTTTTGATCAGTGTCCTGGCAATGCTGCATGAAGTTGAAGCAACTTGTCAGAGCTGAGATGAAGTTCCCATAATGCAGTGGTTCTCAAATAGTGGGGTGCGCCTCCCTGGGAGGGCGTGAGGCTCCATCAAGGGCGGTGCGTTTGACCTCGGGGAACATGCTTTTTTATTTTATTTTATTTTTTTACTGTTCTAGAATAAAGTGCAAGATGTTTTTTTCTTCCTAGCAGGGGGCGACAGAAAATAAACACTGCCATAATGCAACATGAAACAACACATGTGCTTTATGGCATATAGAAAATGAATTATATAATATACATTTATTCATCTGCTAACATAGATTTTATTTACAGTGCAGTAACATACAGGCCTTAAAAGAAAACTTAGAAGGGATAGGTTGGTACAGTGTGCATATTTTTTAGGGTGTACACTAAATTCTTTAAAAATAGTAAGCTGGTTGAATTTCTGATCCAGGGGACAAAATGCATATAGATATAAAAGGTTTTATGGGTGAGGCATTGTCACCTAAGCTTTGTTGTCACATACTATGGAGAGCCTTTAGATGATTAAATGAATTACATAACAACAGACTGAACATCTGAACACAAAAGCAGAAAGCCAAAGCAGTGACCTCATATGAAAAAAACAGTGCATCCCTATGTAAGATTCCCCCAAGTAGTTCTAGCCATCTGGCTATTTCTCAACTTTTACTTTACTTTCAATTTTAACATGAAGCTCCCATGTTTACAGTTCAGAGGCTTGCAGGTTTTTATACTGTACTCAGACTGGGGGGGAGGAGAGAGAGTTTCTAAGTTTGGCTTTTCAACTGCAGAACACATTAAATTATTCTATCCCGATAAAATCTTTACAACATGTTTGTATGGTATTTGCAGAAGTAAACTCATTTGCTTCCAATCGAGCTTTTTCTCCGCATGAGCTAATTGCTTATTTCTATTGGACTTGCATTTGCTTTGAAAGCCCTCAGGCTGATTAAACCGCTTGCTCTTTCAGAGGGGAAGCGTTTAGGGCATGTGCCTGCGGTCACTGAGGTTTTGCCCTTCAAAGACAAATCCTTTTCCAGTGACGGGCCTAATATTTTCCATACGCTTCTCAAAGTCCACATGAAACTCCCTAGCACAAGTTACTGATATTTTTAACTAGTGATTAAAATTCTGCTGTAAAATTATTGTTAAGTGTCTTAAGTTACACTGCTGAGATAAAAGAAGATGATGTACACACATACAAAAAAAATCCACAGGAAATTACACAGCCACAACAAGCTCGTTAACCCAGAGGACAAGGCAAATACATCTGTCCCCATTTCGAAAAGAAAATCTAAAGCATAAGATTATTTTGAAAAGTTAAAAGGTTGTCAGCAAGTTATGCAGTAACATAAGAATTAAAGCTCTTAAGATACAGCATTAAGCTTAACAAAACAGATATTGAAACTTTATTAAAATAATAATTCATGGACAATTAATAAGCACATAAATAACATTTAATAAACACATTTTTCAATTAATTCCTCTATCACAAATATCCTGTTCAGGATGATAGCTCTCAGATGCATGGTCAACTCAGTCCATCCAGGGGATTGGTTCGCTAAAATGGATCTGAAAGATGTGTATTTTCACATGAGTATACTCCCTCGGCACAGACCCTTTCTTCGGTTTGGCCTCAAATGTCGAGTGTATCAGTACTGCGTCCTCTCCTTCATCTTGTCTCTTTCCCCTCGCACCTTCATAAAGGTTATTAAGGTGACTTTAGTATCGTTAATACCTGGCATACTTGGATGACTGGCTGATACTGGGCCAGACGCAGTCCCAGTTGATTCGTCACGGAGACAGAGTCTTATGTCACCTCAGCTGTTTGGGGCTTTGTATCAACTCAGAGAAGTGCAGTCTAACCCCTTGCCAGAGCATATCTTTTCTGGGTATGGAGCTAAACTTGTTGAACACGTGAGTGACCCTCTCTTGAGAGCATGCCCTGAGCCTGCTGAAGGCAACGCTCAAAGTCTGCACAAGATTGGTGGTCCCTCTGAAGACTTTCCAGAGGGTCCTGGGGCATATGGCTTCATTGATTATTCGGCTCGGGTTATTATATACGAGACCACTCCAGCTGAAGCTCAAGTTCTGAGTTCTGCAAGGCGTTTAGGGTGACTGTGACGCCTCGTTATTGCTTCCATTTCCATCTTTGGAGGAACATCCGGTTCCTCTGCGAAGGCATCCCCCTTGAAAGGACCTACCAGGTGCGTAATAGTGATGACCAATGCTTCCAAGGCCGGGTGGGGTACTGAGTGCAGGAAAGCCCAAAATCTCAGGGTTTCAAAGCAAGAAGCACACTTCCTGAAGCATAATCTGCCTAGAGCTATGTGCAGTGTTCCTAGCATTAAAGTACTTCAGAAGAATGCTTCAGTGACATCTCCTGTTGGTCAGGACGGACAGCACAGCGGTGGTAACGTATGTCAATCGACCAGGGGGATATGTTCAGCCTGTTTGTCAGCTCTTGCTTGCAGTCTGCTTCTTTGGAGTCAGCATTGGGGTCTGTCCCTAGTTGCAGTCCATATTCCCGGCACCCACACCCAGACCTCTGGAATCTCCATGTCAGGCACATAAAGGAGCTGGGGACCTCCGGCTAATACCACGTTCTGTGGTCCAACACTGTGTCTTGCCCGAGCACGGCCGCTGATTGACATTTTGAAGAGTGTGGTGAGAGTTGGACGCTATTGGAGATTCCCATAGTCGGTACTGACATAAGTCTCGATTCACAAGTCGGAAATGGGGTTACAAAAACAATTATGGCTAAATAAGAATTAATGATACTTAACTGTAGTTACCACAGTAGTTACAGTGGCATTAGAAATTGAATAGTTAACTCCCTAATAGGTAACCATAGTTATCTTAGAGATAATAGACAGTTACCGGAAAGTTCTGCAGTAACTCCCTTATAGTTATGCATTAACTAATAAAGTATTTAGTCAGTATTTCATTTATTTGAAAATATTTATTCAACTTTTGTTTTCGTTCATGCTTCCCTATACATTCAGAGCTTGCTTTCTCTCTTGTGTCAATCCCTGTGCACGAGGGTAATTATAGATCTCAACCTGTGTATATTTAGCCACAATTTGAAAGCACTTGTTGTAAGCTCAGTTTCTTGTTAGCATGTGTTTACTCAAGTGTTGTGAACTTGCCTAGGAGCTTCAGAGCAGGAGTTCTTTGGAGTCACAGAAGCTTGGGTTGCTTGAGGAAGTGTCCCATCTTAAACGCAAACTGGGAGATATGGAGAACAAAGAGATCATTGGTGCGGAGAGACAACACAAAGCTGAGGTACAACACACATTACTGTTCTCTTCTTTCATATTAATGAAGTCGTGAATTATTGTTATGGTGTTTGCCTACTTTTAATTATGTATGCTTGCATTACATGGAAACTTTTGCAATGATGAACTTTTATTGATGGGTGGTCGGATTTTTGAAGCCGATCCAACTCGTGAGGTCACCATTTAGTTGAAGATTTTAATCAATAAATGTTTACGTCTTAAAAACATTATCGTTTATTTTAAATTCTTAGTAACTTTTATTTCAGGCAGAACTCAAAGATAGATAACAATGAACTAAAATAAGCTCAAATGATTTAAAATAAAATCAATCGTTAGCTATACATTGTCATAAAATAAGTGATCTTTGGATTCTTTTTTTAAGTACCATAAAGATAAGAAAAAGGAAAATTATTATTTTCCAATAATCTTTTGTGGAAGAAAAAGTCTTATTCAACTGCATTCATGACATAGAGATCTACTCCAGAGTACCTTATGAGGATATTTGCCAATGTGTGAGATGTGTGTTTTTGATGCTGCATTTATTCAACCCATAAGCAGTCAAATGATACGCATGCACCCTTGATTTCATAAATTATTGCACTGCATTGTCTGGATCCTGTCTACTTAGTTTTTTCTACTCCTGAAAGTTATTAAGTATTAAAGCCATTGATATATATGTATATATTATAGAGGTACTATGCGTAACTTATGAAGCGTAAAAGAGTCTTTTTCCAGCAATGGGTTATGGCTGGAAGTGCATCCGCTAAGTAAAACATATGCCCGAAGAGTAGTGACCCCAGAAAGGAAAAAGACGACATGAAGATGGATGAATGGATGGATAGGTAAAGGAGTCTCAGAATAGGAGTAGCCAGCCATTGCAATCATGGAAGTGTTGCAATTTCTAGTAAACAAGAATGCAGCACCATGTTTTGTCATCTCCAAAGATGGGCAGTTTAAACATAGGAGTGAATTAAAGTCAGCTTAATTTTAACACCACGCTTTTAATTCTAAATAATTTTTTGGTTAGCTATTGGAATTGTGAAGTCACAAATGTTCATTTTGGCAAATTAGCAAAATGAAAAAAGAAAAAAAAAACAAGCCATTAACCCTCCCGGCTGGTTGAACCATTCAGCAGATGGTTGGCGACTCCATCCCCTGGTAGTCCAGCAAATCTGGAAGTTCTTTGTATTGCAGAGGTTGACCTGTTCGCCACCTCAGAGAAGGCTCAGTGCCGGCTGTTCTACTCTCTGTCCCAGGCTCCTCTCGGGATAGATGCGCTGGTGCATTGCTGGCTCCAGGAAGAAACGCCTACATGTGTTTCCCCCAGTGAGCCTCTTTGCATTCGTCCTGTGCAAGACCAGGGAGGACGAGGCAGAGGTCCTAGTGGAGGCACGTTATTGGCCTAATCGACCTTGGTTCATGGAACTCTGCTCCCTCATGACAGTCCCTCCATGGCCAGTTCCCCTGCAGTCGATCCTACTGTCCCTGGGATGTGAACACAAATGTCTGCGCATCTGGAACTCAATGTCTGGTATTTTAGATGCGGTGAACCCCCGATTATGCCTTGTTATGCCAACAAGCGGGGTTGGTTCGTCCACTGGTGCATCGAGGACAGTCTCCATCCACCCTGAAGGTTACATTGCCACGATTTTGCCTGTCACTTCCAGTTGAAGGCAACACACTGAGATGACACCAGTTGGCGGTCAGATTTCTCAGAAGGGTCAGAGGTCCTCTAGGCCTTCCTTAGTTCCCTACTGGGACCTTCTATTTTCCTGAGAAGATGCCAAGTTCTGTCAACTAAGCAGTGCTCCTGATTACATTATCTCGATTAGAGGGAGGGGGATCTGCAGGCAGGCTCCGTCGACGAGACCTGCTTACAGTTCTGGCCTGGTGTCACTCATGTTATTATTAGCCCAGGTCTGAATATGTGCCCAAGTTTCCTATCATCCCCTTCAAAAACTCAGGTAGTGAACCTCCAAGCTCTCCCCGGGGAGGAGGCAGCACCAACCCCTGGTCCTAATTGCCCAGTACGAGCACTGAGAATCTATGTAGAAGGACCTGGAACCTTAGAAGTTCTGTTCAGCTCTGTGTCTGCTTTGGAGATGTATTAAACTGCCGTACATGTATTAACCTGCCAGAAGTTCTAAGTCCAGCCTTCGAGATGGCAAGTACGGGCTTCACTCGTCTCCCTTTAGCTCAGGGATTGATGCTCCCTCCTCTGGTAAGAGTAGGTATGAGAGAATTCATTGCCCGACTACCCAATACAAATTAAGTCTATATTTAAGGCCAGGGCAGAGGAGAGGAGAGCCTGCTCTGTGTTGGACTACAGATGTGCCCGGTTTGCCAGACAGTCGCAGATGCAGAAGGACCTAGGTTGTGGCATTTTGCAAGTTGTTCCAATAGGCATCGACATAAGTTGTAGTGACCGACTGATGGGAACGCAATGGTTACTTTGGTAACCCCTGTTCCCCCAATAGGGAACAGGGACTTATGTCCAGCTTCACAAACAGAAAAATTGTCACGCTTGCACTTGCTTTGTGAGTGGTCACCTTACCATCAGCGTGGCCACTGATTGTGTGGAGAGAGTGGAGACAGTAAAGCGCTCCTTGCGGAGATCCCATGGTTGGCACCCATTCAGGGAATGCGGTTTACGAAAGTAACCAATATGTTTGTGAAGCACTGCAATAAAATGTTTTGGGTGTTTCTGATATTTAATAAAACACTGGCAGTTGATGTTTAGGGGAAAAGTAGAACCAATTGTCAATATTTTTAATTCTACAGAATAATTTTTTTTATCTTAATGAATAATTACAAAAATAGACTGTTTTGTGGTGTGATCTTTTGCAGTCGTGCAAATACCAATATTTTTCTAGAACGCCATTTTTTTAGGTTGTTAAAATATTTGAAAATATCTTTTATGTTTACATAGTATCTGTGTATATGATAATAATGCCTTCAATTTATATAGTACTTTTCTAGACACTCAAAGACCCTTTACAATTTTCAGAGCATTATTCATTCACTTTATCTTCACATTCCGGTGGTGATAAGCTACCTTGGTAGCCTTCAGCTGACAGGATGTGGCTGCCATTCTGTGCCTTTGGCCACCTGACCACCACCAAACACAGCCCAACAGTCACACACATCCTTACTGGGCAATGTGGGTGAAGTGGCTTGCCCAGGGCCACAATGGCAGAATGGCCCTAGCGGGGTTCGAAACCCCCAATCTTCTGGTTATTTAATGATCAACTCCACCACTGTGCCATCTTTCCTGCAGAGAAGAACAAGAACATTCATTCAGGTCTGAAGGGGTGAAGCTAATTTTAAAACCAGCAGTCTGTGGTCAAAAGATTGCTGGTTTAAACATAGTTAAGCCTTTGGGCTTATGTTGTCAGAGTTGTCTTTTAATTTAGCCCATGCTTTTTAAAAGTTAATTATGTTCTGGCTAATTACTGTGGTGCCTAACTTCATGATCAAAATTACACCATTCCTCAACCATTGCATTTTGCCAGGACAAGCTGTAAATGTCTGTGTGGTTGTTTTGGGTGACCAATGTCCCATGTGTTTGTCAACAATGAGAGTGAACTCAGTGTGACGTCTGACAACTGTTGGTCTGCACACATAGAAAGAATTACACCAATCCACTCATGAGCATTCCAGGGGCATGCCATTCTTTCTCTCACGAGGTCTTGGCCTCTATAGATAGGGCAGGTTACATCTAGTTTTATCACACTGTCACATGGCCCTTCACATGAAAAGTCTCTCGTCAACAGTACTTAACAATCAACATTATTAGAACACACCAAACAAGCTCTCTTATGTGGTTCAAAATTACATCACTTTTTGCCATTGCTTAGGAATTGTTGGGCCATTTTGGTGACATTTCATGTTATTTAGCTTGTGATAGTGTCAGAAATGTTACATGTTATTAGCTTGTATGTTTATAAGGTTAGTCTACAGTTGGTGGAAGTTTTTTTTCTTCTAATTATAGTTGCATATATGTTGATGGATTGTATATCCGCTTTTCAGTCTATCCTAGCAGAGCAAATGGATATGTAGGCTGTCTTGATGGTTGGTTACTAGTATATGTCATGTCTGGTTCCTTCTTTGTTGATGTTTGTGCCTGTTAGTGTCATGTATCAAGGGCCAGCAATGTTGTCCTGGGGCGCCTACTTTGGCAATTACAATAGGAATTTGACACCACAATGCTCATCTATGTCTAAACTGGGCTGTGTTTCTGTACCAAACATAGCAAGTGGACATCAATAGTGTGGGTATAGCTATGATTAATGTTAATAGCTAGTAAAGATAATGCGGGTTATATTACTTAATTAAGGGTTAGGGTTAAAATTAAGGATGTTGTTTGCAAGCCATCTTATAACAGTAAAATCTGGATGAGGAGTACACTTGGAGGGCTGAGAGTAAATGTAAAACTAAGCAGTGTCCAAAAAGCAGTAAAAAATGCACCCACTACAACTGTCATATGTAGTTGTTCTTCCCCCTGCTTTTAGAGGTCACAGTGCTCCCCTCTGCCTTATTTCTCCATCATGGTTCTTTGTTGGTGTGTTGTCACACCTAGCTATTTAAGTGCTGCATTGTACCTCTGACACGCACTTATTTTGTTTTTCGTTTGGACACTGTTGGGCTGCTTCGTCTATTTTCGGCCTCTCAATCTTCTATAAGTAATAGATTTTTGGTTGCCTTTTGCTGCTGCACTCTGTTTTGTTACCTCCTCTTGTGGAGAATTTGAGTCTGTGATGGCACTATTATTCAGTGGGGTTCCTTGGGGTTCTATTTTAGGTTCATACTGTTATCTTTGTAAATATTACCTTTAAAAACATAAGAAATCACAGAATTTCTTTTCACCTATATGCAGATGATAGTCAACTTTATGTTCATTTAAAGGATACAGATGAATGACGGAGCCTATGGAAATCTGTGTACAAGATATTTAACAGTGGGTGCCACTTAACTTCCTTAATCTATATGACTCTTCACCTAAATGACTCTAAGACCAATGCAATATTGTTTAGACTGACCCAGATGGTGATTTATTCTGTTCACACACCTCACATGCCCATGTAAAACAGTAGTCAAAAACGTGGGAATCTGCTCAGTTGTTTGGTCCAGTTTTTATCATTTGAGAGTAAGCCAGGGTTAAACCAATTCTAACCAGGTCTCAAATTGAAACTGTAATCCATGCATTTATGAGCTGCAGCCTGGATTATGGTAATGCTATATACAATGGCATTAGTAAGTCATCAATCACCTGGTTCAAAAAAGGCAGAAGCTCGGCTGTTTACTGGCAATCAAAAGCTTGATTACAATCTCTTCAGTCTTGAATTTAGAGTCACTAAGAATCTTAGTGGGGTGACACCAAACTACCTTTCTGCACTCATTTGCATATATCCCCTGTGAGATCAGCCGATCACTTGCTTCTGGTAGTACTTACTACTAGTGTCTCTTACACACAGCTGCCACACATCAGTCAAGTCCCCAAACTTAATTAAAAATCTCTTTTAAAGACTAATTTGCAAGCGTATAGTTAACCTAAGAGTTAACATAAAACTGTTTATTGATCTGTTTCTTACTACTGTTTTCATGCTGTTGTTTAAACTTTTTGCATCTGTGAACAGTTCGTATCAATCGTCTGTTTAAAGTAAATTATAAATAAAGTTCAATGAATGAATGAAAGTTGAATATGTGAACAAAGAATCAAATGAAGTTTCCCAAACAACTCTTTCATTATTCCAAAACATTGATGCAACTGCTATGATGTCATAATCCTATTTTTCCTATGTGTTATGACCTTTCTGTATTTGTTCTTTCTCTCTGACAGAGTGTAGTGAATCTGATTAGTGAACTTCAGGAGCAGATGTGTAAGATTCGTCAGGAGATCTCCAGGAAGAACCCAGAGAAGCCAGTAGAAATAATCCTGGAGGGAAGCAATGATACAGAGTCATCACCGGCCATTCTGACTAAACCAAAGCCAGTGGTGGGTCTCGGAAAAAGACACATTTAAACAAACCGAAGCACTGTGGAACGAAACAAAATAATTTGATGATGACGGCTCTGATCTGATGGGCTACTTGCATAAATACCTCCGCATTCTATCTAATGCAGTTCAGGTCCTTCAGGTTATAGCAATGGCAGCAGCTATGGTGCACTTGCTTTCTGCAGGAACTTACAAAAATAGTGTCAACTATGTATGTCAATTTAGCAACAACAACAAACAAAAAAAGCGTGACTTCTAGAAGTAATCTGGAGAAAGGTTCTTTTTACTTCAGTAAAGTTATCCACAGTTTCAAAGATCCACTTTTTCCAGCTCAATATCTCTTTGTCAATGCAGACTCATGGACTTGGTTCAGCTAAAGTCCGTAGGGTGTCCCAATAGCCAATTTTACACTCTTCCGTGTGCTCATCAGTGTTCATTGACATACCCTTCAGTGAGGTCCACATCAGTGGAAGCATACACTGTTACCAACTCCTCAGTGAGAAAAGTTGCAATTGGCTGGCCTAAGAGTCGCTAAATTAGTCATTATCTAATTTGCATAAATACAACGTGATGTGCATGACAAACATTCCCCGCCCCCAATGGGTTTTTATCAATGCTAACAAAGCGTATTGCAGGTACATGTCATTAAACTAACACATATGGTGTCATAAAACAAACATGTAATGTTAAATAAAATAAAATAATAATAAAAACATTGAGAACGGAATGATGTAAATAACATGAATGGTAAGCTCTGTGATTTGACATCTTTAGATCAATTTTGATTTCATGGTTTGTGTCAAGAAATTTACATCTAAAAATTTTTTTTATAGTGTCAAAAGGTTAGGTTACTTTGTATTATATGTGATGATGATGGATGTTGTGTGAGGGAGGAAAACTACATACAGGCATAGGCTACTACTCTTGTGCAAATATATAAACACATTTTTTTATAGTACTCATTGTTTTTGTAATGAAGACCCATAATTGCGAAACCCTACGCCGGCAATTGTGATAATTGTGGAGTAGAGGAAACAATAGAATACGTAATACTTAAATGTAAAACATATGAAATAGAAAGAAAATAAATGATTATAGAGATTAGGGAAATAATAGCCTATAACAATAATCAAAATCCCAAAGGAAACAAAAACATATATGGGAATATTTTTATTTCTTAAAAAGACTAAGAATACTTTTTAAACATAAATTAAAAATAATAGTAATAATATGTAATAATAAAGATTATGAAAGGTTGATTGTCCAGCCTTCATATATAGTTCATAGTACTTTCCAGTTGGTGGCGGTAATGCATCATAAAAAAGCTTTGCAAACTGCCCTTAAACAGCATACGAAGAAGAAGAACCTTACACCAGGAGTATTGTCAGGGGAGCAGGTTGGGGGACCGGGGTGGGGCGTTGAAGACAGTGACAGGCGGGCACAGCACAGCCATTGCAGCAGCCATGTCTCTGTCTGAAAAGCCCATCAGCCAGAATGATAAAAACGTGGTATAAGTTGACAGGAACAACAGGAAAAGTCACTAGAGTTGTTGCTAGGATAAAAAAAAAAAGAGTTGATCTAGCGACAAAGTCACAAAGTAGGCAACACTGGAAGCATCACATGTTCCACATTAAATTTTTTTTTTTGCAAATCAAGATTGATGGGGTGAGGTTTAAATAACTTATAACTTAAACAGCTTTTTAGTTTTTATTTTAATAGTATAATTTTTAAGTGTTTGAGCTATTAAATCATTTGTCTGCAATGATGAACAAAATTAATCTGAAATATATTTTTACTCAAACTTAAGGTTAAATATGCATGTGATTAAAAGTTAAAGAACTGAACCCGAAAAAAGTAATATCATTTAATAAAATATGATTTATTGAATAAAATAGTCATTAAAACATGTAGAACATATTTAATTACGATTCATCATCATCTTAGTTTTATATAGAATTTTTTCTGTAAATGATCAAAATGGAAAATGTGATTGTACAACAATAATATTATGGTGACGGTATCCTAAAAAATGTATGCTAAAAAATTTTTTGAATTACCTATATTATATAAGTTTATATTTCTAAAAAACAGGAACACGATAAAATGTTCAAGTAATTCATTTTTATTTTACAGATTTTTTAATAGTGTAGTGCTGAAAAGTAGCAATATCGGAAAATACATGCTAGGACGGAGGATTTGGAGTTGTAATTGTAAACTGCAGTTCCTTGAGGAGTGCCAGTAAGTTTTGAACTAAGTTTTTTTGCACTATCCCACAGACGCTTCTTCAGGAGCTCAGGATGCTAAGGCATCGAGTTGATGAACTGGAACAGGAGAAAAATCACTACGAACAGAAGCTCAAGGTTACACAGGTACTGTAACACTCATGTGAATATTATATATTTATTGACCCTGTCATTTTACGTTGCGTTAGCTCCTTGCTTTTAGACAATCTATTCTCTCATGGTCAGATGTTTATTAGTTTGCCTAGAATAATGTTTTCAAACTAAATCCCATTTTGTCAATGCTGATGGTTGTAAATGTGCATGCCAAATGTAGCCTTGAGTCTCATTGTGAGTCTGATTTATATGATGCTTCTTCATCAGTATTTGAACTGCTTACTGTTTTAGGCAGAGATGATGACATTACAGCAGCTCTTAGAATGTAAAAACTGTGAAATCGAGAATCTTCAGGCTCAACTGCTCTCCAGGGCTCCGGTGTCTGTGGACAGTGCAGAGAGAGGTACTGCATCTCGTGATGTTGCTTGTAACATTTTACACAGTCGTGTCTAAAGTCTCAGAAGCTGTTAATTAGTGTTTGTCTGATAGATTGACAAGTAGCTGTTAGATTTCTGTTGAAATTAAAAGTGCATAATGTAAAAAAACGTAACAAAAGTAATGATAAAATGTCCTTAGTATGTTAATAGAAGATAACACTGATGTAGTAGTCCATCCACAGCCAGAATGTTCACATTTGAAAAACTAATAAAAAATAAATAACGTTTACATTTTGTGTTGTGGCCTGCTGCATGTGCTACATGCACCTTTCAGTCAAAGCTGGAAATCTATAATCTGGAAAGAATTAATCCACACTCCAAAGTATTAGAGAAGTGTTGTCTGTATAACTAACAGGAAACTATCACTGAACAAACAATTCATTAACCGTATAATAGTATATAGTTACCCTCAACTAACTATTAACTATTAACTGCTATATTAACTACTATTGTAACTATAACTATTAGTACCTTCCATGATTATTAACATTAGCTATTGATTTTACTACATAATTATCCATGAATTACTTGGAATCTGGAAGAGTATTGTGAAGTGTAAACACAGTTAACTACTTAATAGTTATTGGATAGTTACTACATACTTATGTAATTGTGGTGCTTTTCCATTACACAGCATGGCACAGTTCTATACGGTTTTTCATGGCATTTTTGTGTTTTTTCATCGTGCTGGCCATGGAATTGACACTGTTTTTGGTTCCTCCTTTGAGCTGGTTCCACAACCGACGCTAAAACCGTAACCTACCCATACGCCAATACTGATTGGTTCGAGAGAGTCGTCACTTGCGCAAAGTAGATATACAAATGTGATGAGTGGATTCGTCATTCACGAGAGAGGAAACGGTTTTTATTTTGTGTAATATTGTTACTTGGGATCCAAAAAACCCAACGCTATGTCTAGGCAATCTTGAAAGAATCAGAAAAAACAGTCCAACGGCGTGTTCGGGATCCATTGTTAAATGACCACATATGTGTAAATAAAATGTAAAACTGTGTTTACATTTTACCCCAACTGCTAATATCATAATATGGGAGGTTTTGCAACATTTTTCTGAAAATGGCATGGATGTAATAAAGCAGAAGGCAGTGAAAGTGCTTGTGAACTTAGGAAAAGGGCACAGATTATGTTGTAATGATGTACAGAACAAAGGATATTATCCTACTCTTCTCATCCCCCTAATTCTCTGTCTTTCCTTAAAATCTTCAAACTATCTCCAAACTATATAAACTCCCACCTGACAGCAAATCACTTAAAAAGAAACACTTTTTGACTGGAGCCTGAGGGGTCTGTAAAACCCTGTGGTAAAATGTGAACCACTTACTATCGAGGCTTCATGAATCCTCATTTTGGCTCCTCCCCTAAACGAAACAAGCTTTTTAATGTGGTCTTCATGGAAATGCCTCCTTTAATTATTCGACACATGCTTCAAAGCCTTGGCACATCTTGTGACTTAACTGCAATTCAGCTAAAAGTAGAGCTTTTGTGTTCTGTGTTCTTCTGTTTTGGTTTATGTTTAACTTAAAGTTTTCCGTCTCATTGGTTTTATGTTCTATGTATGAAAAGTATTATTGATTCAGGTTTACCCATTCTCTGGCTTTTAATGTTGTGTTTATTTTGGAGTTTAGCATATGAAGAGAGTTTTTTTTTTGAACGCTGACTGTTGCACAATTAAGTTCTACAAATAGAATTATTATCCTGACACAAGGCAACATTAAATCACAGATAGACTTCAGTCACATGATTAATAAAGGCACCTGAAAATTACCTGATCTGTTATATAAAGAAAAATCCAAACATTAGTGTAATGATTAATATAGGGAAACTAGCTTTGTTAGTTTGTTAGCTTCTGATTGGCCGATATAACTTCAAGGTGAAGAGTCAACTGCCTCTGATTGAATCAGCATACTCTACAGTGTTTTAAAAGGCACTTTAGCATTTTCTTTGCACTTTTCTACACATTTCAACAGCCAAGGACAGTGAAAGAGAAAGATCTGGTGAGGGATTTAGTAACACTAAACAAAAGGCTTAAGTTCAGCAAAAAATATTAAAGCAAAATTTCCAGAGGAGACAAACTTACAAGATAGCAGAGCTAGTGTTTCAACGCTGAGTAGCAAAGCTAACTGAGCAACAAACAAGGAAAGTCACGTCGCTTAAATACACAGAAGGAAACCAGACACAGACGGAACAAATGAACCTTAACAAGCAGAATGTAGAGAAGGGGGAGAAATGTCAGCATCTAGTGGGTAAACTAGGGAAGAACAGTCCAAAACCTGACACAAAACGATGTTCCTTCTCTGAACGCAAGTGGATGTAGGACAGGCAGACTTAGTGACGATTTAATTTAAAAGATTTCATATTTTAATGAGGTAACCCGTTAATAGACCAACTTCCTTTCTCGTTGAAAAGGCTTTGACTGAGTCTGGGACTAAAGTACAAGATCATTCAATTCGAATCGAAATATAATTTTCTCAAATCCAATTCAGTGTTTTTAGCTGTGCCATTGCCTCATATGTGTTAAAATTAGTTTGGTTTCTCAATTAATGTCCCCTTTAAAGTTTGCTTTTTACTAACTGCTAGGTAAGAGTGATATAGAAATTGTTTCTCATTTAGTTGGTAATTACTCATATTGTGTTTACTGTTTGATGTAGCTAACAATGTTTTCTTTCCATAACTAAAAATGACTAACAAACAGAGGAGATATACAGGAGGAGACTCAACACTAAACGTAAGCTCATTTAAATGTATGCACTACAGTGTTTCCTATAAAAACCCTGTCTATGTTTGTTTGCATGAATTCCTTCTTCTTGTCTTTTATACATTGCATCACTCAACTGGTGTCTCTAAAACAAAGATATTATTGTAGATCCCAATATATATAATATACAATTAATAATGTTTCAGAGTCAAACAGCAAACTCTGTTGCTCATTATAGAAGAACACTGAAATACCGACATGCTTCTTCTTACAGATCAAGAGCTGGAAAGGTTAAAGACAGGAATGGAATCACTGATTGCAGCCAATGATGAAAAGGTAAGATCAGATGCAAAAACATTTTGATCGTAAATGCTGATTCACATCCATATGTGTTAAAGCCACTTAAAGTTCTTTACTTCTGGAATCTCCAAAATGTCAGCACCCCCTTCGCCAAGTTCAGTGTTGGGCCCTTTTTTGAGCACACTGGCCCCTTTGTTCCTCACACCTCATGTTTATGAATTTAACTTTGGAGGAACTGAACTCAGAACAGGTTTCCTGACATGCTCCGAATTCTTACATTTAAGAGAGTGGGAGAGGTTTCCTATTTGACCATTCTACTGAAGTTTAGCATGTTATTCTTAGAAGTTTTTAAACTTATCTTGTGATTTGTTTTTGCATCTGTTGCAGGATCGTCACATAGAGGAACTCACTTTCCTCCTAAGCCAGTTTAGACAGATAAATGAAGGTATTTTGTTTATGTTGGTGTCTGTTGTTTCTTGAACAGTTGTTAACCAATTATATAACTCACATTTTTTTAAGTTTGGGGAATAGTTACCATTGTTAAAATGAAGTATATTTATGCTATTTTATATGTAACATTGGTAGAAAAGGCAGAAAATTGAGTGTTGCTTTCCCTTTTTCTTTAAACAGTTCCATATGATTTTTTAACAGTTAATTAACAGTTAATTAAGTTTTTAAGTTAAGTTGTACCTTTACGTTCAGTTAGGTTTTATCCAATCCTAATTAGTTTCCAGTAATGGAACCCTAGGCACCGAATTAATCAATATGAATCTTAAACAAACAGAGATTTCTTAAATCAATGACAGAAAGAGCTTAACTCTCCTTTTCTTCTTTGCAGAGTTCTCCATTTTCAAAGTTGTGGTACTCTTTTTGAAACACCTTGTATACGTCACACTATAGTTTGAGCAAGGAAACAGGGAGGGAGAATGACAACTAACTAAACAAACAAAAATAAACCTGGCACAGCCTGGCAACTCAGGAGGAGCAGTGGTTCTGCGTAATTGAACTGTTACTTCGGTAAAAATGTACTCAAGTACAAATAAAGTTAACCATCTAAAAATCCACTCTGGTAGAAAATGTTCTCAGAGTATTTTAGTTTTTAAAGCAGCTATGAGTCATCTCTACTGTCTAAAGACACCATATTGTCAATTTGAAATAATTTATAATAAATATTTGACCCTACTATACTATCACTGCACACATAATTATTTTCAGGTAGTATTTATCGTAAATAAAGTCTTTGGATCACCTCAACTGGTTGTGCTATATGAAACGAGCCATGCAACCTTGCCCCTCGTGGTCATTAGCACACAGTAAATCCACCCATTTCCAATTAATACATTCATCTTTGGGTAAGCAAAAAAACATTATTGGGTCGGGACAGCCCAAACACATTTTATTTTCAGTGTTTATTGAGTGGTTCATCTGATTGGTTAGTGGGTGGTGCTTAGGTCAATTGGTGTGACTAAGGTCATCGAGTCGTTTTGAGCTCCCAGAAAAGAAAATATGATTACACAAACATGCTTGAATCAATCTAAATATAACTTAAGGCATGTTTTTTGATAGAAGAACAATACTAAAATATGCAAAAAATGTCTGAAAAGCCAAGTCTTTAAGCAATGCTTATTAAAGCCTTTGATAGCAGTCTCTAGTCTTCAGTTGACAAATCACTACTCTGTTTGTTTTTGGGTTTGCTTCATAATGAGGGCTGGAGGGTACTGCAGTAGAACATTGCACTGACGTTACGTACTGCAGTGTTGCATTTAAGTTTATGTGTGTCATAATAATGTATATGTCTTCCTTAGGTAACAAAGATAAATTGTTTCAAAACAGTGCTGAGGTTTTAAAGCCGAATGGAAGTGTGAAGATGAAGAGCTTAGCACAAAGAGATCATCTTGAAGTGAGTGCTGTTGTCTCAACTAGATTTATGAGTAGAAGTGGACCAGCTAATCAGCTATTCAGTATTAATATGTGGTTGATCTGTCAAATGATGGCCTAAAATGCTAAATTAATGCATCAATAATATGCAATTAACTAATGCAGTAATTGATGTATTAATTTGTACAACCTGTGTTCAGACTTCATTATTAATACAAATATTAACTCATCCTAAATTAACCAATGATGATTCGTGTCATCTTAATGTAAAGTGTTACCAAACTGAAGATTATATCTGTAACTTTTAAATATATTGAGAGCCAACGTCATATGTATAAGTTGTGATAACCATAATTGGAGGCTGATTACACTGTGTCCTCTAATCAACATTTTGAGTATTATCTATGTTTTAATGAACGAATATATATTTTTAGAGATTGGCTTATAATTTTATGTATTTACTGAAGGTATTCAACACGTTTTTTAGTGGTGCCTCCTTGAGGTCATCTACAGTAACAACAGTTTCAAAAGGTTTTCTTTTTGCTTCGGTTTATATTCATTAAACTCTTGTGGACTCTTCTTTTATTGGTTGCTAAAGCAACAACTGCAACTTTAATATATACTATTATTATTATCATCATACCTCCTTTATGTCACTTTTATTTTTCATACTCATGCATCAGATCTTTTAAGTTATACCTATATTATCAATTCAAGTATTGCTTTTTTGTATTTTCAAACCTAAAGAAAGATGCACGTTTTTATTGATTCTGATATTTTTGATACATTTTTGATAAATAAAGCTGTAAAATGTTCATTCCCTCTTTCATCGGTTCGTTTCTGGCACAGCTGACTTTAAGCAGCTCGTCTCCTCTACTTCTTTCTTCAGTTTCTTCCCTGAATGACGCAAATTCCAGGTAACCACAATCATCAAAAAAAATCTGCCGTCCACACTGTACAGTTATCTGTCGCTTTTAAAAGTCTTTTTCTCCACAGATCCTTGAGTGAAGAAGACTTTAAAGACATCTCATCATCTAAGGTTTGATCAAAGTAACAGTTTGTTTGTGTAATGATAAACTTTTAAAAATTCATATAAGATTTGCTTGGTTTGCAAAATGCGATCATGTATGCTGCAATGTATGTTTCAATGACATTTTTTAGAAGATGGCTTGTCCTTAATCTAAGCTATAATTAAATCATAAATTTGTATTAAATAGAATTCTGTGATTATCTCAAGACTTTTAACACTTCTTTGTTTAAATGCTTGTTCATTTGATAGGTTCATCAAGGTGATAGACATCAGATGCTTCTTGCAGGGATGCACCCAGGGAAGAACGAGTGTGAAATGAGCGACGCATCAGAACTAAAGACTTCTGAAATCAAAGATGAAGACATCAATCTAAGTATGACAACTTTAAAGTATCATTTTACATGATCATAGACTTTATTGAAATGGATTTTATGTATGGAGAACTGGAACATGTTTGTTATTAAAAATGTTGATGGTTATTTAACAAGCAAGTACTCAGATAACAGGGAACGTTCTCGTAACATTCGCTAACGTTCTTTAAAGGTTGTCTAAATGTTAGCTCATAACGTTTCCAAAAGAACGTTCTAGTAACATTCAACAGTAAACTAAAAACGTTATCTAAACAACATTCTCCGAACATTCCACGAATGTTTTTTGAGAGTGATGAATGTTCTCATAGTGTTAAAGGAAAATGTTATTTCTGCCAACAATATTCTGACAACAATCCTAGAAATTTTTTTGTGAGTGATAAAAACATTTTAATAACTTTGAGGGAAGGTTCTTGGAATGTTAAAAAACAACAAAAAAAACAATACAAGACAAGCTAACATTTATGCAATGGTAGCGGTCTTGAAGCATAAATTTGTTAGCTGGGTAATAAAAAACAATACCAATAAAAACCAATAACCCCCCAACCCCTGAAACTGAAAACAACCTCCCCCTTGCTTTACTCATAAAAAGACAACTCAAAAGTCCTAAACTGCTTGTAACCCATATAGACATAGTGTAATTTTACAAAGCTTACCAAAATAACACTGTTTGCTTGATTTTTCAACAAGATTTCTTAAACAAATATTCTGGTTCCCTACTCTTCTATTTCTGACTTTGATTGATCTGTAGATGTATGACGCCCAAAAACGTCCTGTAGCTGCCCTTACATCTCCCAAGATTTTTTTGCCTCACGAAAACCCAACAAAACCACTTCCACCACAATCTGCCATTGATGTGTTCTAATGAAAAGGGCCTCTATCCATGTTCAGACCAGCCCTGAACGTGTCCAAGTAGTCTGCTTCTGAAGGCTGACAAATGACTGCCAGATGCGCAGACATGCTTTGAGAGGCTGTGGAAACTTCAGCACATCTATTCTGTGCAGATCTCTAATTGTACTGGAGTTCAAACCCTTACTCTCACACAGACTCCTTTGTATTTAGTATGAATTTTAATGTGATTTTTTAAATAAAGCTCGAACGGATTGAGGAGGACAATGTTACTGGTTATATTCACCTCGTCATATATAAAACAACATAAATACATTCGTTGCTGCTGTAGAAGTTCTATCTTTGTACTGACGAATATTCAACTACTAGCTAGACAAAAGACAACATAGATAACAAAGGAACTTACTTTATCACTAAAGTTTGTCTTGCATCCAGTGTTTAACATGGTGCCGAAGCTCTGGAGCTCACTCTGTAGCACATCGACCAGTCACATAGCTTGCGTTTGTATTCGTTTTAAGAACATTTGTCTAGCTTCGCATAGTATTGTTCAAGAATTGTTTTGCCTTTTTTCCATCACTCTGTATTCAGCTGAACAGGGTTTTAGCTGTGTTAATGTTATGAGCGTCCCACAAGAGTCAGAGATAAACCCAATTGCAAGAGTTGGAGCTTTTAATGAAGCAGAAAAATGAGTAAATAATCCACAGGCGGATAGGCCAGAACAGTCACAAAACAAAATAAAACAGCGCAAATAATCCACAGGCCGAATAGCCGGAAGGGTCCAAACTAAAAAGTCACAAAAAATAATCCACAGGCAAAACCAGTAAAACAAACGAAATTCAAACCGGAATCAGGTCTGGACAGTCTTGCTACTGAAGGAGCAATCCCAAGGCACCAGGGCTAGGAACCTGAAGACCAGAGCAGAGCTAGGCTGGAGAAACCCCGGCACATCCGGGGTAACTGGAACAGGGAATAACTGCAGCATCCAGGGAGAGACAAATCAACAGACTCACAAGGAAGGAAAGGAAACAGAGGTTTAAATAAAGGGACTAGTTAACAGCAACAGGCTGCAGCTGTACTCTAATAAGGTGACTAATTACCAGCAACAGGCTGCAGCTGTACTAAATGAGGAACCGGGAGAGAGAGCAGACAGGAGCTAACACTGCCCCCCCCTTAACGGGCACCCCTAGGTGCCTCGAGAGCGCAAGAGGGATGCGCCTGCAAAAATTCATCGATAAGGGATCTGTCCAGAATGTCGCGTGCAGGGACCCAGGAGCGTTCCTCAGGACCATAACCCTCCCAATCTACCAAGAATTGAAACCCACGGCCTCTACGACGTCTATCGAGGAGACGCTTAACACGAAACACCGGTTCTCCCTCAACAAGGAGAGGGGGACTGGGGGAAGTGGGTGTGCGATCAGTGGAGGGAACGAATGGTTTTACGCATGACACATGGAACACGGGGTGAACACGGGCAAGGTAGGTGGGGAGCCGTAGGCGTATGGCAAGAGGGCTGATGATCTTGGTGATGGAAAATGGCCCTATAAATTTGGGAGCCAACTTGCGGGATGGGTGAAGGGGGGGAAGGTTCCGCGTGGATAACCAGACACGCTGGCCACATATGTAACGGGGTGCCTCACGGCGTCTGCGATTACCAAATCTGCGCATCCGTTCCTGGGAACAAATGAGGGCAGACCTGACCAGTTGCCAGGAACGGCGTGCGCGAGAAACAAAAAATCGGACCGAGGGGGCCGCGATCTCTCGCTCCTGGGCAGGAAAGAGGGGCGGTTGATAGCCTAAAGAAGCCATAAACGGAGACACACCCGTAGCAGAAGACGGAAGCGCATTGTGAGAATATTCCGCCCATGCGACGAAGTCACTCCAGGTGGAAGGAAATTTAGAGGCAAAACAGCGCAAGATGCGACCTAGGTCTTGGTTAGCTCTCTCAGCCTGACCATTACTCTCGGGATGAAAACCGGAGGACAGCGACACTGATGCCCCAAATTGTTTGCAAAACTCCCTCCATACCTGAGAAGTGAATTGGGAGCCCCGGTCGGAAACAATATTAGAGGGTAGTCCATGAAGGCGAAAAACGTGATCCACTAGAATACACGCAGTCTCCAAGGCGGACGGCAATTTGGAAAGCGGAATGAAGTGGGCCGCCTTGGAGAAACGATCAACGATAGTTAACACGACCGTCTTATCCCGTGATGGGGGCAAGCCGACAACAAAATCGAGAGCTATGTGCGACCAAGGACGAGAAGGCACCTCCAGCGGCTGCAGCAGCCCGGCTGGAGGTGACGTCTCCCCCTTGTTGGTGGCGCAAACAGTACAGGAACGCACAAAGTCTCGAACATCGGTGCGAACGGTGGGCCACCAGAAACGCTGACGCACGGACGTCTCGGTGCCACGCACTCCAGGATGACCAAAGAACTTAGATGCATGGCACCAGCGTATTACCTTAGCGCGTAATGACTCCACCACAAATAAGCGGTCTCCAGGGCAGCTGGGTGGGGACCCCTCTGTCTCGATAGCTTTACGCACCTCACGTTCCAGTCCCCACGTCAGTTGTCCCACAATTCTTTCAGCGGGAATGATCAGCTTGGGAGCCTCAGGGTTAGCAACGGTCTCGAATTGACGAGAAAGCGCATCGGGCTTGGCGTTCTTGGAGCCGGGACGGAACGAAACTACAAAATTAAAACGGTTAAAGAACAGGGACCAGCGAGCTTGACGCGCATTGAGAGTACGAGACGAACGTATGTGACTGAGATTCTGGTGATCAGTCCAAACTAAAAACGGAACACTTGCTCCCTCAAGCCAATGACGCCACTCCTCGAGAGCTAAGCGAATGGCAAGGAGTTCTCTATCACCCACGTCATAATTCTGCTCAGCGGAGGAGAGTCGATGGGAGAAAAAGGCGCAGGGATGAACCTTACCATCTGCCTTAGAACGCTGAGAGAGAATGGCACCTGTTCCCGTGGCGGAGGCGTCGACCTCCACAATGAATTGTTCTGCGGGATCGGGTGAAACAAGGACAGGGGCCGAAGTGAATAGTCGCTTTAAGCAAACAAAGGCCGAATGAGCCTCGTTGGACCACACAAAACGGCGCTTAGTCGAAGTAAGAGAGGTTAGGGGCAATGCAATACGACCGAAGTTACGGATAAACCGCCGATAGAAATTGGCAAAGCCTAAAAAACGTCTTAATGTGGAGCGTGAAGTGGGTTCTGCCCACTCTAAAACCGCTCGCACCTTCTCGGGGTCCACAGCTACCCCCTTGGCACTGATAATGTGACCGAGAAACGGTACGGAATCCGTGTGAAACTCGCACTTCTCAGCTTTGACGTACAGGCGGTTCTCTAGCAACCTCTGTAACACGGCACGAACGTGCTGGATATGAGTGGGTAAATCGCGGGAGAAAATTAAAATGTCATCCAAATACACAAACACAGATATATTGAGCATGTCCCGTAACACATCGTTAATGAGGGCCTGGAAGGTGGCCGGGGCATTGCAGAGGCCGAACGGCAGCACCCGATACTCAAAGTGACCAAGCGGGGTATTAAATGCGGTCTTCCATTCATCCCCTTCACGGATCCGAATCAGGTGGTAGGCATTGCGTAGATCAAGTTTAGTAAATACCCTGGCCCCATGGAGTAGATCAAAAGCAGAGTTCATGAGAGGAAGGGGGTAACGATTCTTGATGGTGATGTCATTAAGGCCCCTGTAATCTACACATGGACGAAGCGAGCCATCCTTTTTCTTAACAAAGAAGAAACCTGCACCAGCGGGAGAGGACGACTGAACAATGGTGCCCGCCTCTAAGGCGGTGGATAAATACTCCCTCAAGGCCTCTCTCTCAGGACCGGAAAGTGCATACAAGCGCCCCCTAGGAGGACTACAGCCGGGAAGGAGATCGATATGGCAGTCGTATGGTCTGTGTGGCGGAAGCGCCACTGCATGGTCACTGCTGAAAACAGACCTAAGATCAGAGTAAACCTCTGGTACCCCTGGTAACTCTACTTCGGCTTTACTCTGCGGAGAGGAAGGGACAGAGGAAACAGATGAAACAGCAGACAGAAGACAGGATGAATAACACGACAAACCCCAAGAAGTGATACTATTGGTCTCCCAGTTAATCTGCGGGTTATGGCGTCTGAACCAGGGATTACCAAGTATAATGGGGTATTGGGGAGAACCTATTACAATAAAACTAATTGACTCTTGATGGTTACCAGAAACCGTCAAACTCACCATGACGGTGGTGAGACCAGTGTGAGAGAGCACTCGACCATCCACGGCATACACAGCCGAAGATTCAGAACACTGAGACAGGGGAACCTTATTAGCCCGAGCAAACCTCTCATCCATAAAGTTTCCCTCAGCTCCGGTGTCCAAGAGAGCAAAACAGGAAACAGTCTTGCCCCCGAAGCGGAGAAACGACTGGACAGTGGTGCAGGTGGATGAGGTCGGAGAGAGAGAAGAAGCGCTCGCCAGCCGACCCCGGGTTACTGACGAGCACTGTCTTTTACCGGACAACCTCTTGCAAGATGACCCGGACCACCACAGTAGAGGCAAAGGTGGTTCTGAATCCGCCGCTGTCTCTCCTCTAACGAAAGCCGAGTGTTCCCCAGCTGCATAGGTTCTGGAGCAGAAGACCTCTCAGTTGGTAGAGGTGCTGCGGGAATCAGCAACGCACCCTTATAACTTGGCTCGGAGCGAGCTCTGGCACGCCACGAGCGCCGTTTCTCTTGACGGAGCGCCAACTCCACCAGGTCGTCGAATGTCTGAGGCAGGTCCTGTGCGTAGATGTCCTCCTTAATGCCTTGCCGAAGACCATCTAAGAACCGCGCATAAAGGGCCTGTTCATTCCACCCCGAAGAGGCAGCGAGGGTCCGAAACTCCACGGCGTAGTCAACCACCGAGCTGGTCTCCTGATGGAGAGAGACCAGTGCCCGGGAGGCCTCATGCCCGTGTAGGGAACGATCAAAGACCTTTATCATCTCTGACTTAAAATTGGCAAAAGTCAGGCAGCAAGGAGCCCTGGCGTCATAGAGCGCCGTTGCCCAAGCGCGAGCACGGCCCTCCAGAAGGGATAAAACGAAAGCCACCCGTGATTCCTCACTGGCATAGGTTCTAGGTTGCAGTGAGAAGTTCACCTCGCACTGGGTCAGAAAGGATCTGCACTGCGTAGGTTGACCACCATACAGGGGCGGATTATTGATGCGGGGTTCTGGGGCGCTGGCAGCAGGCTGTCGACCCGCAATCTCCAAGACCTGGCACTGAAGAGACTCCATGGCCTGACGCATCTCGGCTAATTCCTCCTGGTGCCGACCCAGGAGAGCCCCTTGCCTCTCCAAGGCAGCTTGAAGAGCGTCTCTTGCTGGGTCCATTTTAATTGGTGAGTCTGTTCTGTTATGAGCGTCCCACAAGAGTCAGAGATAAACCCAATTGCAAGAGTTGGAGCTTTTAATGAAGCAGAAAAATGAGTAAATAATCCACAGGCGGATAGGCCAGAACAGTCACAAAACAAAATAAAACAGCGCAAATAATCCACAGGCCGAATAGCCGGAAGGGTCCAAACTAAAAAGTCACAAAAAATAATCCACAGGCAAAACCAGTAAAACAAACGAAATTCAAACCGGAATCAGGTCTGGACAGTCTTGCTACTGAAGGAGCAATCCCAAGGCACCAGGGCTAGGAACCTGAAGACCAGAGCAGAGCTAGGCTGGAGAAACCCCGGCACATCCGGGGTAACTGGAACAGGGAATAACTGCAGCATCCAGGGAGAGACAAATCAACAGACTCACAAGGAAGGAAAGGAAACAGAGGTTTAAATAAAGGGACTAGTTAACAGCAACAGGCTGCAGCTGTACTCTAATAAGGTGACTAATTACCAGCAACAGGCTGCAGCTGTACTAAATGAGGAACCGGGAGAGAGAGCAGACAGGAGCTAACAGTTAAGTACCTTTATTGTACATTTTCAAATAGTGTGCAGCATTTCTAATCATGGAAGCTATTGAAATGAGTCTTCATCAGTCTAATCTTGACCAGGAACATTCCTACACATGTACTCCTTTTTACAGACCCTACTCCTACCTTACCCCCTTGTTTTCCTCAACTCACATGACCACCACCAAAAGTTTTTTTTCCTTACCACAAAAATCTTAGACCACTGTAGGGCTACTGTATGTAGGTTCTTAATACAAGACATTTTTGGAAGTCTGAGATGTATGAGTGAACCGAGAGAAATATCCATCCATCCATTTCCATGTCGGCTTTCTTCCCTTTTGGAGTCACCACAGCGGAATGAACAGCAAACTCTCTGGCAAATGTTTTATGTGACGGATGCCCTTCCCGCTGCAACCCATCGCTGGGAAACGTTTACACACACACTCATTCACACTTTAACACTATGGACAATTGTTCTTACTCAATTCACTTATACCGCATGTCTTTGGACTTGTGGGGAAACCGGAGCACCCGGAGAAAACCCACGCGATCACGGGGAGAACATGCAAACTCCACACAGAAATGCCAACCGACCCAGCCGAGGCTCGAACCAGCAACCTTCTTGCTGTGAGACGACTGTGCTACCTACTGCGCCACCGTGACGCCCCTGAGAGAAATAGCAGTTGTGAAATCAGTTTTTTTTTTCATGGTGAGTATCTTATACTTATTTTGTTATTGCAGGAACTCCAGGGGAAAAAAGTGATGCAACCAATTCAGATCTTTCCTCTTTATCTTCTGGAGCTGAGTCTGGCCAGCAGTCTCCTGTATCACAGGAAAACGTCAAAAACAGCAGCATCCGCAAACTGTTTGGAAGGTGAGTTTACTAATAAACATAGTTATTAATATAGGAATGTGTAAAACATTATTTAAAAATATATAACACTTCTGTCTTAAATTTAAAAAAGGATGAAGAGGACAGCTGTATTGACTGATGACCTGGGCCCCGGTCAGTTCAGGAGAGGAGGGTTCAGGGCTACAGCTGGCCCTCGGCTAACACACACCCCTGATTCTGCCGCCTGTACCCGGTAAGTCTCTCTGTATAAAGAAATAGGGATCATGCTGCAAGAAGCAATCAGAGTACAGTGACATTTGGATACTGAAAACTCGGGAGAACTTTTTAAACCTGTCTTTACTTCTCAGTTCAGATATAGCCTTCTCTAAGTGGACGACAGAGCAAGTGTGTAGCTGGATGGAGGACTGCGGGTTGGGTCAGTATGTCAGTTTGGCCCGTCAGTGGGTGGATAGTGGGCAAACCCTCTTATCTGCCACGCCGCAGGAGCTTGAGAAGGTAGTTTTTCATTTCATTCTCACATCAAGAAGTTCTTATAGCTAGGGGAATGTTTACAATATTTAATATTGTCTTAGTGGTATCCGCAAAATGTAATGAATCAAAATAAATAATACAGCAATTCAGGGCGAGCCAAGTGTTGTCGAAGGTGACAACAAATAAAATTTATCCAGCTTCATAATGCTTTATTAGTTTGGTAATTTTATTCGTATAGCATATTTTTGTACACAATGGCAATACAAAGTGCTTTACAGAAGAACAAATACAAATCAGAGAAAAAAAATCTATAACTTAACGAGATAACCAATGCAAAGATGATTTCATGACCCACCCTCAAATGTGGTTGTAGAAATCTTTTATAATTATTTTGGGTTTTTACATCTTGATAATATCTTGACTCCTCTGTTTTTCTGTTTTAAGTGACTGCAGGGGAAAAAAACGGAGTAGATCTTTATATGTCATAATTTTCAACAAGCAGTTTGCATATTGCTAATTTGTCAAACTTAAAATAAATCTATTGGAAGTACTTAAATGGGTTAATAAAGCATACATATCTTTTGAACAGGGAATTTGTATTAAACATCCTCTACACAGAAAGAAACTCCAACTGGCAATCAGAGCCTTCAGCAACAAGACAATGGAAAAATCTTCAGAATTGGATCATATCTGGGTTACACGTATGTATTAATTTTAATACTTTTGCAGCCCTTCAACAACGTTTTTCAACCACCTAGCAATAAAAAATTAATGTTTTCTCAGTTTAAAAAGTATTTGATTAAACTGTCACTGCAATTGTAATGTTGGTTTTCATTAACCTGAGTTATTTCTCCAGTATGTTTCAATACGCACTTAAAATATCTGCCTTTTTATAGCAGCACTAGTTGAGTGAGGAACAAGCAGAGCAGACAATGCCCGATTGGTAGGTAGTTGAGGGGGTCTAATGGGTAAAGCTAAACTCTTCTTTCAAATGTCTGCCCTGGAATTAGATAGACTGGTTACAGCTTGCATTAAATATTAAAACAGATTTGGCTTGTTTGGTGTCCTTTTGAGTAAAATTGGCTTTAGATTTACTGTTAGAAGTTCATAAAACTCAAGAGAAAAAGCAAGCACGAGCATTTTAGATTGGTCAGGATGAAGAGGCACAAAAGCATTATTGTTAAAGCAGAAGAGGTTGGTCTGGGAGTCCTTCCCTGTTAAAGGTGATAGACCACTACGCGAGGATAGTGGTAGCTTTTTGGGCATTTAAGGTACTCTGTTTGCATATTCTGTATTTGCCGAGCTAAGGGTTGTTCATATTAGTTTACCACTGACTGCGGTCGATTTTTTGAGCCCCATTGAGGCTTCCATGTTAAAATCCATGTTTCATTGTAGAGCAGGAGCACCTTTTGGTTACTCTTGTGTAAAAACCCTTATTTGACAAATGCTTACGCAATTCACTACCCATTGGTCATCTCTCTTTTGAGTAAACAATTAGTGTATCCTTGCCCTTTGATTGAACCACAATATCTACTAGTTTAGTAACTCAGTTGTGTATAGCACTCTGTGCATCCTTCCAGAAATTAACATAAGTAACCCTGGAGATTATGTTGATCGTAAAACAATTTCATGAACATAAAAAGGGTTAGATGACCATTAAAGTGGGCAGATGGAGCGTCTGTCTTAATTTTCAGACAATTAGAATGCCTAATGTCTACCAGGCCAGTGGCCAGAAGTTCTTTGCTCTTATTGTTAGTGTTCTATATACTAAAGTACAAAAAAATATTGGCCAGAATATAGGCATTCTTATACTTGCCTGAAAAGGGAAAAAGACATCGTGTCCCACAGTCTTGAGGTTGTGATTATGTCTGGAGATGTAGTTGGATCCTAAAACATACTCAGAAAGAGGATTTGTCTCCACTTCCACTTTAATGTGGGTGGTACTCAAATCTCTCTTTCAATTTTCCTGTTTGAAATTGTGCCGTTAAATTAAGTATGCTCTATGCTAAACCTCTTGACGTAACATCTCTGTTCCCTATTTAGGGAAAATTGTGGTTCTTTAATAACTAAGATAAGAAAACTGAGAAATGTAATTTTACTTTGTTACAGACATTTCCTGGATTCTAAAGGTTCATTTCACCTTTTGTGAAAGTGGCATCTTATATCTGGTTTACTACTACTTTTTGTAGTGCAATGTCAGTTAGTCCTTGGAATACTTCATAAAAATTGTATTCTTCACCAGGTTGGCTTGATGATATCGGTTTACCACAGTACAAAGAACAGTTCTATGACAGCCGAGTTGATGGAAGGATGCTCCAGTATTTAACAGTTGTAAGGACAAGATGTTATTTTCATCATCATCCTAAAACTATAACTGCATTTAAAAAAACTTTCCTCATAAAATGCATTCCTTCCTTTCCTTTCAGGATGATCTCTTATTCTTGAAGGTCACCAGTCAGCTTCATCATATGAGCATCAAATGCGCAATCCATGTTCTCCATGTCAACAAGTTTAACCCACAATGTCTGAGACGTAGACCAGCAGATGAGGTAAGCGATCTGTTTTCTGTCCTGTTTAACTCTTAGTTCCCATTTATAAAAGAGGTTATTCATATGTTTGTGATTCCTCATTGCGACAAAGATGTAGCATCAGTTTACGTTTTCCCATGTTTTTAATTTTGCTTTTTGATCTAAGAACTCCCCATCGGAGGTGGTGCAGTGGTCCAATCATCATGTGATGGAGTGGTTGAGGTCAGTGGATTTGGCAGAATATGCTCCAAACCTAAGAGGCAGCGGGGTTCACGGAGGACTTATTGTGAGTGCTGAGCGTACACTTTTGTTCTTTGTAAAAAAACAAACAAAAAAAAAAACAAATAGGCAACCAGACGTTTGATAAAGTTAGCGTTGACCATTTCCTGTAAAAAGTCCATTGATCTGCTAAGCATCATTTATGAAATTTCTCTAAAAGTCTAAAAAGAGGACACAGAATATCAGGGATTATTTTAAAGACACCTTGTTGTCTGGAAAATGTACTCGTTAACAAGAAATGATTGGAAATTTTATCTAGATATAAATGTAAAAAAAAACTTTTGAAGCATTTAGTGAGTGTTTGTGATTTGGCAATTAAATTATTTAACAGTTTGGTCATTTGTAATGTTATTAATGTTTTAATTTAAGAACACCTCAGCTAACTCTCTGTAGCAATGCTGTCACAAGCAAAATGTCACTATGACTGAGAAGATATATTACTAAGTCATCAAGATATGTGTCCAA
The DNA here is from genome assembly GCA_900490495.1 of Danionella dracula. NCBI lineage: Eukaryota > Metazoa > Chordata > Actinopteri > Cypriniformes > Danionidae > Danionella > Danionella dracula. Next base: position 2,022,011 of record UELW01000004.1, on the reverse strand, counting down.
AGAATTAAAAACATGTATGTGACATTAGCCTGGGTGATGTTGATCAGAACGTTTATGTAAAGAAACAGGTAAGATACATTTTATGACAAGCTCCAGCTGCATCTAGCTAGGAGGAATGATGTAGTAATGTACTAAATGATACAGCTGTTTTCAAAGAGAATATTATCAGTAGTGATGACTCGATGAGTCTCTTTACAATATAACTTTAAGCTCAACTCAGTGAGAAACTTGTCTTTGAAATTAACCTCTTTCTACACCGCTGTCCTTCCAAAAACACAGATTTGCAACATAACTTATAGACATTTGTTGTTTAACAGTGGGATTGGGAAACTCACCACTGATTAGGAAGCTTCATGAACTGACCGGCCTTGTTCCTATTTTATCCTAACGTTAGAGATTCAGAATATTGTCTTGACTACAAATTTCACATAAAATGCAAAACCAATTAAAACATGACTTGAGATTTTCAATAAAAACATATTATAATTAGAAACATTGACATTTAAACTCACTTTTTCTAATTCCATGACTTCAAGTAGGTGATGCATAAGGAGGAACTCCTTAGATGTTATTATTATTATTATTATTTTTCAGATCCTGGAGCCACGTTTTAATTCTGAAACGTTAGCTTTGCTTCTCAACATAAATCCACAGAAGACTCTACTGAGACGCCACCTTGCAACTAACTTTAACGCTCTGGTGGGGAACCTGGCACAGCAGGAAAAACGAGAATATGCCAACGCCAATGGACATGCACCCCTAAACACCACTGCCAAAGTCAGGGTACGAAACGCTAAAGAAACTTTTTTTTTCAAAACATTTTGAAAATGTTCATGTTTTTTTGTTGTTGTTTTTTCACCTTAGCCAAAGAAACTTGCTTTCACTCACTTCAGACAGCTGAGAAAGTTCAAGATGGATGACTCAGCAGATTACATCTGTCCCATGGACACAACAATCCTAAAGGGGACACCAAAAAGGCCTTATTCAAGTTACAACAGAGTCAGCCCCATGCTGGACAGAGACTCTGACAGAATAGAGCAGACTGGCTCTAACGGCTTATCCACTGTTTCTGTGAATCACTAACAGGCAGTAACACAATCAAACTGTAAAATTCAGCTTATCAAAATCTCTGTCAGAGAAATACTAAATTCAAACCTCTATAGTAACCCAGGGTTCAAATACTTTAGCTAATTACTTGGTGTGTTCTTGCAAGGGCCAATAACTTCAACAAGAATGATTTGTTTCTATGATCATGATTCTTAATTGGCGTTATAGACTGTCAAAATGTTAACACTATACTTTTTAAGTCATTAAACAATACTGTCAAAGTTTTTTGGGGTACAAGTACTCCCAATCAGGGCTCCAAACAGGTTCAGGGAACGAAAATGGATACCCAGAAACAAATCTGGAAATTGGTAGAGGAAAATCAAAAATAAAACAAATGATTACTGTTGCAGACAGTTATAAATTATCACAATGATTATATTCTGGCTTGACAAGTGAAAGGATTTTTTTCACAATATTGTGACCGTTCCATTAATGAGTCAAAAGAGGGGAAAATGTGTGTGGCTTGACCAAAGGTACAGTATATGTGCAAAATAATGTGTCTATTATAATAAATACGTTAGTTTAAGCTTTAATGGTGTTATGCATTAAATGCTTAATGGTAATTTTATCACACAAGATATATTTTTTGAATGAGTGTCTATATACTTTACAAATAACTTATTCAGAATGCTGAAAAATCCATGCTGAAACTGAAACAGTTTAATTATTTTACAATTTGCTTCCCCTCTCAAATATGTGCCAGCCTGCTTTGTAGTTAGTATGAAACTGGATGCTTTGAAGGTAAATTTCATCTCATAAAACTGCTACTCTCTTGTAAAGTAATTTATTTTTGTTGTAGCAAAATTTTATTCAAAAGAAACTGTTGGGTTGATTTTTTCACAAAAGTATATGGTTGTTCAGAATGCCTTGTTAACAAATACCCAACTGTTTATGATATTTGTTCATAAAACATTATGGTTATATGCTTGTAAGAGACCTTAAGAGCAAAAGTTCCTTAGTGTTGCTTTGAGGAAAATACATACAAACTCATTTTGAAAATATTCCCAGCATTTGTAGAAATTTCTCAGAAATCCATTAGTGGTAAGTAACTGTATGAAAATATACAGCAGCTCCAGTCAAACTAATTTGCATGTATTCCCATAGTTTGGTGGCTGAAGCTTAAAGAGTCCAGAGGAAGAAAAATGTGGAAATTAGTCTCAGATGAATAGCTAGAAGAAAGAGAGTCTTACAGCTAAAATAACATGCCGGAAAATCCAGAAAATTAAACCCTCTAGCACCATCACTTCTTAAAAATTTAAGCAACCATTCTGAACCATCAGACCTTGATGACAATTCTATTTTCATTGCATTTAAATGCAGCTTATGAAGTCATTTTCAGATGAAAATCTATCATAAAGAAGTGTTTAATGAAAAAGGGGATTGAATTTAACAAAAAAAAAATTGCCCTACCTTTAACCCATTGTTCAATTTCGAATACAGATTACCTTTTGATACACATATGCCAGGACTTTATGAGGAAGTGCAACTTGTAAAGCATTAAATGTTAATGCAATTTACATGATAAAACGACATAATAAAGGGCACATGTAAATTATATAATTTCATTTTCATCACGCTTTAAAATTTTAATTGTGAAATACATTCTAATTGTACATATTCCTTTGCCAATATACACTTCAAATAACACATATAACGATAATAATACAAGCAATACATAATACCATGTAATGCACCTGAAAATTAATTTTGCTACCTATCATTGGGTTCAAAGAAAAGACACAAGATTGTTTCCAAAGCCAATTCATTCTACTTGAGCATACATGAATAATACATTTTACAGAATTCAGTTGATTTTTCAGTATTGGCCATAACACATCCTATTCACCCCTAGGCCAGGCTTAAAAGATACCCCTCTCCCTGAACTCCCAGCATACATACGTTTTCTCCCAAGACTCTCCTGCGAGGCGAAGCTCCCACTAGCAGAACCCTGATCAGCTCCCAGTGCGTCTCCAGTGTCTGAGTGCTCAAACATGTCACTCATTTGGTCTCTAAAGAAAGGAAACACTTACAAAAAAATGCCTAATCACGATACTCAATTTACATCGTTTACTGAATAATATAAAATACTTAACTCATAATAGAAAATCACTATAATGTAATTAATGCATGAAATGATTATGTATTCAATAAATTACCCCACTCTGTATGTTTCCACACGTTCTATAACAAAGTTCAACTGCTTTTTTACCTTAGTCTAACTTTAAAGATATAAAAACCAATTATTATATTCTGATCAAGGGAAGTTCTAGTCAACTTGATAAAATAGGTTTAATGACTTGTTTGTTCAATTATTATAATGCTCTCTCTGAATTATGTTCATTGTAATGCTCTCTCAGAATTAAGTAAAAAAATCTAAAATATTTTGTATTTTGTAGCCTAAGAGTCCAAACATATGTTGTTTTCCCATGTCAGCTTTATTGGGCAGCACCATAACCTTGTGGTCAAAAGAAAACAATATAATAACATTTCTTGTTGTTATTAATAAGTAAAGAGGAAAATGAAACAAAAAAATATCTACAGTGACTTTAAGTTCATTTGATGACATAATTTCATCGTTTGTGCATCAGTGTATATAAGTGTTAAAGAGTAGTCCCTGAAATTTTATTTACTGAAAGAAACTAAACAGACATGCTCTAAACACAAAAACACATAAATCAATGTCTAACTTTTTGTTGTTATTTTTTATTATATTTTGTTTCAAACTTTGTACAGATTTTCACAAAACTGAATCTGTAGGTTCTGGGTCTAATGCAGAGATTAACAAAATTTTGCTAACATATTCAATTATGAAGGATGCTCATCGTGCATATTTTATGTTTTGAACAAACTAAAGTGATTTGTGACAGCACCATGTGGAGGTCAAAAGATGTAACAAAAAGGAAAAAGTGCTATTAACTTATTTTTGCTTATTAACTTACTTGAATCAAGTTTAGAACATTGGTCGACATTGTTTATATAAAATTTAGTGGTGAGCCTAACGCACATTAACAAATTTAAAGTTTATTATCGCGTAAGGTTTTAGTGAAGTGTCGGTCATGAACAAAACAGTCCCTTTGAGTCAGCTCTTTTCATTGAATAAACAAACTGTCTCTCTCTTTCTTTCTCTCTCTCTCCGTGACTCGTTTGACTCAGAATCATTGGTTTAAAGATTTTTGTATTCATTCTGAGTAAAACGAAACTTAGCTGGATAGCTAGGAATGTGAGGCTAAAAATAACTTTACGAAGCATCTATCTTCTTTCAACATTAAAACTTTCTTGTTCCAGTGTGGTAAGGATGTTTAGTTTTCTTTGTATGTGATAATTTTTTGTGTTTGTTAGATTTATAAATATCGTTTTGTGTGGTAAATTAGAGGTTAAAGATCCATACTTAACGTTAGCTATTAACTAGATTTAAATACCTGCTTTAGTTTGGATATCAAACAGAGGTGTTTGAAACAGGTTATTGTTATAGTTATGTTTAGAAAGCTTACGTGTGTATGCAGTGTTTAGCATTGATTAGCAATCGAAAAAGAAATGAAATTTGGCTATCTGACATTTTGTGTCGAGTAGGCTCCACAAATAACGTAATAAACACATTTAACAAGTTATTGCTTTGTTTAAAGCTTTACCATACTTAATAGTTTTTTAATGATTAATTTAATTTCTTAGTTCCCATTTATTACTTATTATAGCATATTGTGGGGATTGTTGCAAAAGCCTGATGGAACACTTAAAATAAAATATTTTTGCCCATAAAAAATGAAAATAGAATTTCTAACATTACATTGTAAAAACTCATCAGCATATGCAAATGTAGATCCCTTTATATTTGATTTACAATGTTCTCACCATAGTATGAATATAATTAAAAACACTTAAATGAACAGTAAAATCATCAATATCCACATATTAAAAAAGCAACATCTGTTCTAACTTTATGTAAAGTTAACTTGGAGTTTCCTCAAGCTCTCTTTAACAGATAAAAACATGAAAAGCTCCCATTAGCATCTACAACCTCAACGACTCGATCCCAAGCTCTGTCCTTGGCTAACAAGTCTTAAAAAAATTGTTTTGGGATCAAAATAACTTTTCGTTTCTGAATATTGAGGATGAGGAGAGTCTCATCTTAGGCTTTATCATCCATCCCTCGGATCTGTTTGGGGTCCTGTGTGTGATGTCACATCCTGCACCATCATCATGTACAAATAATTCACATCTTTGTCTTTAAATGTACTAAAAGTACTTGTTTTTATCAACTTATAAATTACTTATACAGTCTTGCTTAACCATTTAAAATAGCAAGTTATTTTGGACACATATTCTGAATGACTTTGGCAGAATTCAAATGAGGCATTTTGATCTAGATTAATCTAGAATAATTTCAAAATTAATCTAGATAAAATATTTTTTTATATATATGCCCACCTCTAATAAAAATGTATACCATTTTGTATTTACAAACGCTTTTCTATTGTCTTTAGCTTTGCATCCTGTCATTACAGCTTTACATGTATATTTATTATAATTCATTTTTGCTGATAGAGTTGATGCGGTAATATCACATTGACTGCTTAACTGGAGGATTTGCTATATTTAAATATAACATTATTTTATCTGAACCTGAATCTACTTTTTAAGTTTTAAGTCAGAATTGGAATAAATACTACAACTGAATTCTTTTGTTTATCAAGCAACAACAAATACAAGTACAAAAAGTTTCCATATATGTGTATTTAAAATTTGTTTTTGTTGTTCATTTGAAGACTTTAGCCTGGCAACTTCTTCCACAGAAGACTCTTCTCAGATATTACCTTGGAGCTGACTTTAATGCGCTGATGGGCCACCAGGTAAAGCAGGAAATTTTTTTTAGCAATAAACCCAATGGTCAAGCATTTAACCTCTGTTAAATTAGAATACCAACTATAAATAATGTGACTACAGTTGTGCCAACTGACTTTTGTGGCACTTTTTATTGGATTGTAAAACTTTCAGTTGGCTACCCTGATGCAATGTATGCTTTATGAATGAATGTTAAAAAAAAGTTATAGTTACATTTTAGTTTTTGATGTTGAGGTAATTAGAAACCATAAAATGTAACAGTTCACAATAATCCAGAAACGGATTTACCTCTCCCAGTTTAATTCCATTCACAACTTTGTATTTGAACGGAATGATTGCCCACCAGTTGTCAGTCAATCATTAGCTGCTCACACTCAAGCATTCTAGGAAACCCATTTAAGACTTAGTGCCAATTTACAAGTGATTATGAAGCTTAGAGTTAGCAATATTAGCTACGTAACTATATAGTAACTTATTATATATTTGATAATTTTGCTCATTATAATTTAGATACTTAAAGATCGGCATTTACAGAATCATCACTTGAATTGACATGCATTTTAAATGTCGCAAACCAGATATACAATCTTTCAGAATATAAGACTTTATAAGGGCAAAGGTCTGGGGCTAAACTCTTAATCAATCTTACACCTGTTGGACTGGCATGCCCTTGATAGCATTGGTTGACTTAATTATCTTGAGAATTAACTGGGCTTTTTCTTCATCACTAAATAAGCAACCCAACCTCAGAAGTCTACTGTGTAATTAAAAGACTTGAAAATGCCAATTGCTACTCCTGGCAATATTGATGACAATTTGTATGTTTCTATGACTGTCAGCTGATTAACAGGCTTTGAAGCATTACATTTTTTCCCCAAAGGTATGGAAATAATGAAAGCTGAGTCCAATCAGAGCAGAGCAGGGCAGGGCAACGAGGTACCCCTGGACTGCACGATTCGAATGAACTGAATGGACTGCTGCTGTATTTGTTGTCAGCCAAAAGATGGCACTGTTGTCCAAGTGAAAAGTAGACACAAGAGAAAGCTTTTCTTTCGCCATAGGCTCAATCTCACATTAGTTACAGATATACTTCTATACTCTTCTAAAAAATAGATGTTGTATAATTTATCACATGTTGCATGTAGTTACGTTAGTAGCAAAGTAAACGCTCATCTGTTTCATCTATGTAACCAATGCTACAAGCGCAAAAAGGCTCCTGACTTGCAGGCTTAATTGAGCACTTGGTGGGTTGTACTGCAGGAGGGAAGCACTACGATGAGAAAAGCTGGAGGTCAGCTTGCCACATTGACTCTCAAAAGCACCTTATGTAAAAGGATGGCTTAACCAATCATTCGCCCATACTGTAAATCCATTGATTACCAGATCAGGGGACTAAACTTGCCTCAATTACCAGACTACGGGGATGACCTTACTGCTGAAATATGGACTACTGTTTTCTGTCCATAAAGGGGAGTTAAGTTGCACCAATCCAAGTGAGGCAGCAAAACTAACCGAACCCACCATCTGCTTTTGAAGAAACAGGTCATTTGAGAGAGTGGTAGCCCTTATGCCACTCTGATTGTTCTTGTCAAGGAGGACAGTAGTTTATTTTCTTATACTACAGACATACAGGAAAAAACGCCTTTCCACTTCCACTTATAGAAGAGACATTAGACTCAAAGCCTTTGTTTGGCTCCACCATACACCTTGCCAGTGGGTACAATAAAGTTCCAGTTACCAAAGGGGATAAGCATTAAACAGCTTTTTGGAGCCCCTTTGGTCTCTTTGAGTGGAATAGAACGCCTTTTGGTTTATGTAATGCCCCAAGCACAGTCCAGTGATTAATTGTGTGCTTGTTTGGGAACCAACATTTCAGTCCCTACTACTTTACTTAGATGATATCATTGAGTACTCTTTTACAGTTGACCAGCCATTGAAGCATATGGAGTTGGTGTTAGGCAGATAAAAGCATGTGGGTTTGAAGTCTAAGCTTTCAAAGTGGATGTTTCTCAAAAGTGTCCACTGACTGGGTCTCATTGGCCGAGTCTTTACTGACCCTGGTAAGATTGAAGCAGTTACACAGTGGTACTGTCTAACTAGTATGGTCGAGTGGCGTCCCTTTTTGGGGGTTGCTAGTATAATTGTGAAGGGATTTGTCCATCTGGCTGGCATTCTCCACAAACTGGTGGCTAAGATAACTCCCCCAAAAAATAACTGGGCTGAAAAATGCCAGTAGTAAGACACAGGTCTCTTTAAAAACACAGTTGTATTACACATGCCAGAAAAGGACACAAGAACATTGTATCTTGAACACTGTAACTTTGACTGTATCTTGTGAAATAAATTCAACCCATCGCTGCTGAAGGTTTGGCGCCTTTTAGTATGCAGTGAGAAGATGCTCCAGATTAGGGACCCGCTGTCCGGAGGGAAATCTCAACAGAAAAAATATTGGAGGAACTTTGGAGTGCATTGACAGCTGGCAAAAGGATTTTCACAAAAACTAGACTTGAACGGATCTTGCCTTGAGGAGACTCAATGAAAGGTTTAGAGAATCTAGTGAGTTTCCACTTTTCTACTCACATTGGGTAATAGGTAGTCTTGTATTGCCAGACCTTCAGGGAATCCCAAGTCATTAAGCTTAATGTCATGTTTTGGACTGTAACGACATGCAACAAGTTAGCTATGGAAAAAAGTCAGCGAAGAGACGAGAGATACCCAAAGGTTACAAGAACAACACTCTTCTATGATCAAATCGAGGGGACACATAGCTAGAAAAATATATATATTTTCTCTATTATATGGCTGAAAATGACATTCACTTCTCCTGGAAATCTGGACAAATTAAACCAGTTCACAACTTCAGGATTCTTAAAGTGCATGTAATAAAAAAAGCACCAAACCCATCAGTTCTATAGTTAATGTTCCATGGGGTGAGATCTGAGGCTGAGACTAAGCGTCGCATTATGTTAGCTTTAGCCATTAAGCTACATTTAGCCATTAAGGATCAGTTGTTGTATTTGTAATTGAAGTGTCTCAAAAAAGGTGGAAAGCACAGAGGGAAGCTTATTTAAAGGAGAAGAGATGGAGACTGAAGCCCTCTCCTCCATGTGTCTGCCTATTTTGGTGTGTGGCCTTGAGAGAAGATGATTTAAGCAACTATTTTATTTCAACCGCAATTTTATTTCTGCATTTCACTATCTTAATCTGTCTTAATTTTCACTTTTTATTCAATATGCTTTCATATGACTTGATTTATTCTTGATTTTATTAAACATACTTTTTTTTTTGTTTGTTTCTATTGTAAATCACTTTGAATTACCCAGTGTATGAAATGTGCTATAAAATAAACTTGCCTTGGCTTGCCTATAGGATTTTATGCCTACTTCTCAATAAGGGACTTGCAGTTTTTTATGGAAAGTTGGTTTAGCTTTTTAATTTTTTTTGGAATTCACCTTGTTTAGAAGTAGACAAAAACTTTGCAATAAAACAGTGTGGCACATAACTCTTTACTAAAAATAAAGTTGTGTGGAGAGTACTTTAAACTTTCTGCTGGTTTTGCTGTGCTTTGCGCTCTACATGTGAACTAAACATTTGGCATCTAATTATTATAAAAACCAAACATTCAATCATCATTGGGTGCCCACCAGCTTAACAGAACATATTTCTCCCATACTCTTAGCAGATCAATCTACCCAGTGTCAGCGAGATCTGACAGGCATGCCAAAGTGATGATTGTTTCTCTGAGATGAGTTACTGTAGCAGATACTTATGATCCTTTATACAAACAGCACGCATCTGTCTCTGTACAAAGTCAGAAAAAAGTTCAGGACTTAAACAGCTTAGATACTATGAGATTGGATGCAGATTTTATTGTGCCTGCAGAAGATTGTGTAGCATAGATGTTGTTTTAAAGAATTTTTTACATGTTTTAATTGTTGTGTATCATTGTATCTGCATTAGTTCAGAATTGCTATTGCACATATATGCATGACTTTTTTATAAAACATTTTTTTAGTTCAGGAAGAGGAGATCGTACATAAAAATACATCGTACATAAATTTTCCTTCTATCTCTCTCTTTTTTAAAAACATGGCCGATTGGACTGCTGAATATGTTCAGTATACTCAGTGAATTTTATTATATCAAGATTTTGATGTCACTTTGATTTGACACTTTTTTTTTACCAATTGTTGACATCCATCCATTTCCCCACTGGGTACCCTTGCCTTTGCCCGATTTGGTGGTGATAGGGTTCCCCATCAGTCGGTCAATACGGCTTGTGTCAGTGACGACTATGGGAAGCTCTGCTAGAGGCGCTCTACTCAGTCCACACTGATTCAAAATGCCAATTGCGAACGCGCTGATGGTCACGTGATCACGTCGTCCTGCATAAACCGGATGCGAGTGTGACACTCTTCCTGTCTTTTCCTTTGGAGCCAAACTCTAACACTCAAGTGACTTTGTGAAAGACACCACAAAAAACAGTAGGATTCCAACCTTGTGTGTGGATTTTGGGGATCTGGTGATTCGAACGACAACCAGCGAGGTCTTTCGGACGCCCTGAAGGTTGAAACCGCTACATGCCCCAGACTTCAGCTATTTCACTACCTTCCACCAAGTAAGGCCCCTCTGAAAGCGAGGTTGGTCAGTCTCCACTCACTTGCTCCCCTTGACGGCATGGTAGCTAGGGGGTATGAAGCTATTCCCCAGGTAGAGCAGGCAAATATGTGAAACTTGAACTCCCTGCGCAGACAAGAGGCTTGCATTGCAGATCCAAATGCAGTTCTCATCTCAGAGGCACATTCGAGAACGTGGCGTCTGATACACTGCAGTCCGGATGGCTCTCAGCTTCCGTGTCAGAATCAGCCTCGAGTGGGATCTCCTCGGCTGGTACCAGATACTGCTCCGAGGTCGAGCCTGGAAGCACAGGTAGGTCTCCACCTAGGCTCCCTTCAGACCCCACCGCTAAGTCTGCTAGTTCGCTGCCGGCTATGGAAACTATCGGCGAAGTGCATATGACGCCATTGGTGGAGTTTCAGGAAGCCTGGAGGGAGCGTCCCAATATTTCCCCTTGGCTCGTACACCCTATCCGGTATGGCTATCAACTGCAGTTTGCTGCCAAGCCTCCCAGGTTCAACGGGGTTCTAATGACCTCTGTCTCAGCCACAGAGGCCTCTGTCCTGCGTGAGGAGATCGATTCCCTTCTAAGCAAAGGTGCAATCTCTGTTTCCTGCAATCATAAGTCTCTGTTCCCTAGTCGGGGAAAGGGGGTTACAAAAGTAACCATTACGTTCTCCAGAGTGTTAAGTCTTAGCAAGAAAATAGTAAAGTAAAAAAAAAAAATGTAATCCACCACTATGAATTAAATATCATTCCATAATGGGATAAGAACTGAACGCTTCGAAATTATCATGTTTAGCAGTTGAAAAGAAACTAAGTTTGGAAGTTTGAAAATATAAACTGAATTGTTTTTTTTTAAAGGGGACTGATGCAAGAAACTCAAAAGTGACTGATATTTTGAATAATTTAAACATATTAAAAAAAGAAGTTTTGTGAAAGGTAATACACTAAATTCATGTGTATTTTATTTTTTGTTTGCTTTCAACACATTTGTGTATGGGTAATATGCTAGAAAATGCTAACAGCTGAGAGAGTCTGCTTAGGTTATAACTAAAATAAGTTGAAATTTTCTTCACTTTGTTGAAATTACTTTTCTATCTCTGTTCCAAACAAAGCACATCCCTAAGAGTTCCAGTCAGTGCCAGTGTATTTAAAAGATTTGGTGAAATTTCCTCTGTTTGCAACTGAAGTAAGTTTACAGTGTTTACAGAAATTCTGCAGTTGGCATTTTCCATTTGCATTTGAAAACCAGTCATTTTAATGCATACTCTGTCAATCACATTCTCTTCTCAACCCACTGGGCGGAGTTACAGAAAAAAATATTAATTTAGAAAGCCACACCCCAAAATCCTTGCCTTGAACCACAGCAAATGCCTATTTCCAAAGCTTGTCCATTTTTTTTCTGTATTGATATTTGGTGGGGGAGATTGATAGTGGGCAAAGCCAGGAAAGGAATCTGGGCCAGGATTATCAAAAATCTATCTGTAAAAATGTATTTTTATAGCACTATATTCCTAATGGATAATTCTACAAGATGTAAATAGAATTTCAATATACTGCTAACTCAGGAACTTAAATATGATTATCCTTGCTATGTCAATAAGAGAGTAAATAGTTTGAAGAAATCGTTGACTTAAACTTTCCTGTAGTAATAAACGGATAATATAAGCCTGGTTTTCCCCAATTTTACTTAAATATCTTGCTCACTAAGGATGCTCTGAAGGAAGACATTTGGAGGTAGAGAGAATCCGAGAATTAAGAAAGTAGAGATACTTAACTTTTTTAACTCATTGAAATGCATCAGAAATGGAAATACTACAATCCAAAAACTCCAAAACCTCTCTGGCAAACATAAAAGCTTCAAAATGAAGAACGATACTTTTAACTCAATAACCAACAGACTTGGGTTGAGTTCCCCGCACCACCCTTTACTTTCCTGCTTGATTCAAGAGGGTAAACAAGCTGAGGGGAAACAGCCTCATTTCTGACCTTGCCACAGTCTTTTGAACAGACCTCAAACTTTTTGGCAGACTTACTTAAAATCTCATTGCTAATAAATATCAGAAGGTGAGAGGTGCAGCTTGGGGGACTGCAAGAGAAAAGAGGTTTTATCCCTCACCCTGCCCAGTCTGTGGGGTCAGGGAGGATAGCAAGGAACCTGCCAAGTTTTAGAGGCGGGGCCCGTTAGGTGAACACACTCTGTTATTGTGACCTGCAGCAGGCGTGTTTGCGCAGCTGCTGCGACTTTCACATCCTGCCGTTTGGTGCTTTCGTTCAATCTGGAGGGTGGAGGTGGATTTTTGTTGATGTTTCAGACTTCTGCGGGAATGCTGTGCTGTGAAAGATCTAACAGAATAATATTTAAATACAGTGAGGTATGATTTATCTGGAGCCTTAAGGGTGACCGGGATTCTTCCATGTAGAATGTGTCTGGAGTCTTTTGATGGACCAGGAAAACATTCTGATCATAATAATAACTACAAGTGGAAAGACATACAGAGTTCATGGTCTTACTGAGATGAATGCATAATGATTCTGATAGTCAGACATTTAGTTTCAGACACTTACACTGACTCATTGCTTGCTGTAAAATATATTCTTGCCTTTAGCATTCAAGGCTTTTAGCAAAATTTCAGGTATTGAATTGTTTAAAGTGGTAAAACATTTGGTAAAATAACGAGCATGGCACAAGTCTGTCGGTAGGATTATGTGTAATCCAACAGGTAAATTACACACACTATTAACAAGGTAGAGCACAAATTTCCAAATTTCTCTTTAGCTAGTTTCACAGGTTGAGTAGCAGACTGGACTGTACTAAAACTTATGCACAATAACAGATAAGTTCTTGATAACACAGGAGACATTAAGAAGACAAGAAGATGGTTGGCTCAGCTGCTGGACCAGATGAATTGTCAAGTGGAGATGCAGACTTTAGGTGGAGACCCATGCAGAGATGCTGACTCAGGTGGAGACTCAGGCAGAGGTCCAGGTTCAGGCAGATGTTCTTAATCCAGTAGGGAACCACTGGGTTGCAGAGACACTGGCGGAGGTTCTCAAGTGGCACTTCTGGACATGAAGAAGATCCCATGGAGGTTCTGGCTCAGGAGGAGAACCCGTAAGAGGTACAGGATCAGATAGAGGTACAGCTTCAAGCAATTACCCTGGCAGAGACACAGGCACAGGTTGAGGACCTCGGCTAAGATACAGGCTTGGGTGTAGTCCATGGTGGAGATACAGTCTCAGTTATAGTCTTGGGAGGAGCGGCAAAAGCCCTGTCTGGTACAATAGGAGAGCTGAGAGCCCTTTCTGACTTAGGATGAGACCCTGGGAACTGTCTGGCTTTGAGAGGGAGCTTGAAGCCTTACCTTGTATGGAGATGGAGCTCGAAACCCTGCCTTGTTTGGACAAGGGAGCTTAGAACCCTGTCTGGCTTAGCAAAGAAACTTTCACTTTGCTATTTCGTGGTGCCAGATTCACCTCATAATCAGGAATTACTTTACAAACCAATCTTTTTGTCATGTTTGTCATTCAATACACTCAACTTTGGTTATAGGGATGTTATATTGTAAAATAACAGGTCATGTAGAGTTTAAGATGGTGGTAGTAAAGGTTGTGTACATATGTTGTGTTTTCTATGTCAGGGGAGATGTGACTCTCCCGGATATATGGAAAAATTCAATCATATTATGAATTCCGGGTTCTTCAAGTGTTTGCAACTTTCCATACCAAACACATAAGACTTTTAGCTAGCTTTTGAGACTAGGAAGAATGTGTTTTGGGGTTGTTGCTGAGATATTTCAAGCAGATGGAATTGGCATCGTTGTTTCAGATAGGTGGAATCTGTCGGATCTAGGAGATGAAAATGATGCTGCTGTTCGTCAATCCATGGCATCCAGATATCTGTGATTGAACTTTAAGGTGATTTTAAAATGTAAAAAGTTAGGTCGTAACTTTTCTTTAAGAGAAATGAAGTGGACCACATTCTTTATTAATTGGGGATATATTTTTCAGATAATCTTATCAGATTTTTTCAGTTATATGCTTTTATGCTTTTAACCAAAGCAACTAACAATTCATGCAGGAAAAAACAAGCATTTTATTATGAATGAACAGAATACACAGTTAAGTCTCATTGCATAAATCCAGCTAAATATATCAGTTATGAAGACAGGTATTATATACTAGTTGGTTTTCAAGCTTTAGTTGATTTCCCAAGCTTTCCAGATGGGAATAGGATGGATGAATGAGAACATTTTTGGGGGAGAAAAATTAAAATCACATGGGTTATTATTTTTTTACAGCACTATAACAAATCAATATTAATGGACGCAAGCATCTTTTTTTAACTAAATGCACCTCAGCTGCTAACATGATTCACTGGGAGCCAGTTGCTATTTGTGGTTGATTAAATCTCAGGTTGTAAATGGCTCTGAATCAAGTATATGCATTATGTACACCAAACATGGAAGCAGATTTGCACCTTTGGGAAGAAAAAAACATCTGGCCGATATTTCAAAGACCCTGTATGCAATCAAGTAAAACATAACTAATCAAGGGAAATTAGAGGCTAAAAACTAGTCTCCCGAGAGTCTCCACTTAATTACGGCATGATTAGCATAATCACACATGCTAATGGCCTGGCTAATGAATCAGTCCAGCATAGAGACAAGACATGTCTATAACTGAACTGGACTGATGGATACTCTGTTGTTTCAATCAAGCTTGTTAAACGCAAGTCTCTCGTAAAGAGGATTTCATCAATCATTTTTACAGCTCCCAACACTTTATTCCACATTTGCCCGAGCGAGTATTTATACATGTCTTGGTTTGAACTGATTGATGGCAAATATCCAGCTATGTAGTATGTCAACTTAATCTCAGTTTTGTTTATTAGCATCAGACTTGCAGTATTGTGTCTGCTCCAGTAAGGGGCATTCAAGTTCAACAAGACAGTGGATGAATCTTCTGTTTCACGACATGTCTCTTCCTACAAAGTGTTTGACCAGGTAAGCAAGATAGTTTTTTTTTGTCAATTTCTCAGTTCAGTCAATAAAAAAACATTTACAAGTTCAATATGGTTCTGAATTTCTTGCTTTTGATTTTTAGACAAGCTGTGCCTTTAAATCTCACAAGAATTTTACAACAATCCGAAGAAATGTAATAACCTTCTCACTAACAGCTTGCAAGAGAATTATTTAGAGGTTCATGTGACTGAATTTATACACATTGGAGACATCTAGTAAGCCATTTTAATATTCTGCCATCATTGAAGGTGGCTACAGAGAACAGATTCTGCTGTAGGAGTGGCCACAGCTTCCATGCATGAAATTACCAGTCCTAACGTGTTGGCATGGACAAGGCAAATGACTACTCCAACCCTGCCAACACCCTTCCCCAATCCTGACTCACCACATCAGATTTATGACAGTAAGCAGGCAGCTGTCGCTTTTTACTCTTATACAAGTGATGTCTTGCATAGGTACCCAACATTGAACTAGATTGTGCTTGTATATAAATACTACTTACAAGTAAAATTTTAGTTATTTTTATATATTCATTTTATTTATGTTAAATTTTTTACTCTTTGATAAAGGGGGGGGGGTATACATTTTCTGTTATAAATATGTCAGTGTAAATGATTTACTTGTTATAAAAAAGTTACTAAATAGTGTGACTATATTTTTCTCATTTACAAGATAGAAAACAGTATTGTTAACATTAGATTCAGTTGAAACTTCAATACGTTCACTGATGAATTGCTGATTCAATTTCAAGATCAGTTTTAAAGAATAAAATTTATCTCAGAATCTGTGCTTCTCAGATATTAGCTTACCCCCCAAAAAGTATGAATTAAGATTGTTATAAGGCATAAAAACATCCCACTGGCTTAAATATGTGTTTTAACATTGCTTTGTCATAAAATCAAATGAGAAGCTGCTGAACACACACTGGATTAAAAAAGGGTTTTATGGGTCTGGAGAGTTTTGCAGACGTAATACACAGATTTTTTTTTTAACAAGGTGCTTTAAACTTGTGTCAAGGTACTAAACAGACTGTGATCGTAGGAAAGCTTCCAGGATGTGATCTCAGAGTCAGGTCATAAATATGACGAGTCACAAACAGTGATTCTAATAATGTTTTTTTCCACATATATTAAGATCCTGATATCAAGTCCAGATTGGCCCTGATTGTTAAATTTAAACCGTGAATGTGTGCAGATTGTGGACTGCATTATTTTGACACATCTAACAAATCGACTGACTATAACTAACTAAAAGTTGTAGATTTACTACAGTTCTGTTTCACCACACTAATAATTGGTTGACATTGTAAAGCAATCTTTGGGCTGAATGACCTTTGGTCTATTCAAGAGCCTCTTCTAAAAACATCCAATCTTCAGTATAGCGTAGATTAATAAAGTCATTAGAGACTGGAGTTATGGTGGCGCTCCAGAGTGTTTGATTGATTAGTGGTATGCTCCTGTCAAGAGCTCTGTGACTGGAAACCATATGTTTTGAGTCAGACTGTTCCACTCGTGGCTCCTTTCCTGCTCTGAATAAAGTCATGAGCAATTATTAATTAGAAATCAACAAATCTCCTGAGTTGTTGATCACAGAATCTTTGCATGCTATTTAATAAAAAATAGTGAAAATGTTTAAAATGAACCAATACATTTTGATGAGTTAACATATATATTAATGCTTAATTCATTAAACCTATATATTATTAATATGAATTAATACTTCAGTTATTGACTTAATAGTATTAGGTCAATAGCATATCATGCAAAACCAACTTTTAGAGCTATTTGCCATGTGGTGGAGATGTTCCCTCAACAGAAACATGTCTGAAGTTGTATTTACAGTTGTTTGTGCATATTTTTGTAATCTTATAATCATTTTTGGGGATGTCAAAACAGACTCGAAGAAATAAACTGAATCTTGTTTGGTACTTCCTCCCCAAAAAGTGTGTCTGGTTGTTCGGAGGCAAAAAGGTTTTATTAGTTTACCAAGAAAGTGAAGTGAGTAGAATTGTGGTATTACCACCAGTACAAATTACTGAGATTCATGTATATTTGTGAGCATCCTTTAGAGCGGACAGTTTCATAAACAAACCGGCATTTGATATAGACTATATTTACATTTATGCATTTGGTAGACGCTTTTGTCCAAAGCAACTTACATTAGGGAGAGACAATATGCATTTTGTTACACCGTAAAAGTCTGTCTCAGCTGGTCATAATAGAAATTGTATCAACTGATTAATAAACCAAAGCAGTGATGGAGTAAAGGAAGAAGATAAAGCCAGAGGAGGAAAAAAAGAAAGTAGTTTGTTTTATTTGTTTATTTATTTTTATAGTAGGTGTTCCCTGAAGAGAAGAGTTTTCAGTTGCTTTTTGAAAGCTGTTAGTGTTGCTGCTTTCCTGACTGAATCAGGAGTTTGTTCCACCAACCAGGGACAGTGAAAGAGAAGGTTCTGCTGAGAGATCTTCTGCCCTTGTGGGACGGAACCATGAGTCACTGTTCCTTCTCTGAGCGCAGGCTTCTGGAGGGCATGTAGGAGTGTATGAGCTCATGGAGGTAGCCAGGGGCTGATCTGGAGATAGTTTTGTACGCCAGCGTTAGCAATTTGAATTTAACCCGAGCTGCAAAGGGGGACCCCTTTTGTGACCACTAGATGGTGGGTTGGCTCAAATGGGGACGTGGGGGAAGCAAAGCAGTGGCCACAAAAGGGGTAAACAGTATATTTGAGGAAGACTAAGAATATGAGTTCATTCAAAGTCGTTGTTTATGGGAAAAGTATTGTGTTTTGACAGTTCTAAAAGGTGGAGTGATAGTCTAGAGAGAACTAGTTTCAGCCTCAGATGTGACATCAGCGAAACGCTAGCTAAACATTCGAAGAGTTTGGTAAAGTAAATAGGAAACACTTACAGAATCCTGATGCCGTGTTTTGATCAGTTAAGATAATTCGGTAGAAGAGAGTGTTGTGTTAATTTTTGTTAAGCCCCAAATCAACGTGGAGGATCAAGAAAATCTAACGTCCATCATATGTATTGAAAATGTGTGATTTTAAGAACAACTAAACATTGAATTTGCTAGCAACGTGAGACTTTTGTTGTAATCTGCCAAAAGCTCTTTTCTCTGAAGTTCTGGCTACACGAGACTAAAAGAGGTTCAACTTTTATTTTAAATGCTTTGAAAAGGCAAGTAAATAATGACACTTTTATCTGTTCTTAAACACTCTGAAAACCCTCACAGCACATCCAATAACAGAAACACGCTTCATATTCAGAAAAATGCTCTTTAAAGTAAAGAGATTGAGGAGGGAGAGCAGAGGTGTCAGGTTTATTCACAGGCTATTGGATCATCACCACAGTCCAAAATAGCTCTAGATCATTTTTATCTGATTATTAAAACACATGTTAAAATAAGAGAAGATATGTGTGCACATACAGGAAAAAATGTATAATCCAGAAATCGTTTCAAGGGTTACAATGAACATGACTGTGAATTTATCAGACCATGGCTTGCACTATAGATGCTGTTTTTGTATGAACTTTGAACTGGGTGTCTATGATCTCACCTAAATGCTGTTGTGGAGGCTCACAGTTTAGTAACCAGCATTTTCCTTTCTGGTAGTTAGTCAAAACTCAGGTAACCTGTAGAATTTTAGCAGAGTGGAAACAGCGACACCAAAACCAAGGCCACCGTTGCCAGAATTCATTGCCAGACGGGAAACATAAGCCTGAGCGATTAGTTGTCAGAAATCACTCCAACAGAACAGAGTGTTCACCCAGAACTTTGAATTTAGACGAAACACTGTGTGAAGCAACTTGAGCCACACATTGCAGAGAACAAACTTATTGATAGAGTATATCAATAATAAAGTAAAGTGCACTATGTTACTGGATGAGTTTTGTATTGTAGCTGCCCTGTGGACGTATGCCTGAACAAAGCTGAAACTTTATTTTAACTTTAATAGAGAAATGTAAGAAACTTTCATCCTACTGTGTCGTGACAAAGAATATATAAAATGGCCTTCATTTCAATACTTCTGGTCAATGATTTGGATGGAAGTGTTACATCTGAAAACATGCACGTCCTCATCGATGCCTGTGTTCGCATGTTAATGTCTGATACGGAGGTCACAGGCCACAAATGGAAGGGTTAGATTTTCCAATACCATGTC
The DNA here is from genome assembly GCA_900490495.1 of Danionella dracula. Lineage (NCBI taxonomy): Eukaryota > Metazoa > Chordata > Actinopteri > Cypriniformes > Danionidae > Danionella > Danionella dracula. Next base: position 2,002,256 of record UELW01000004.1, on the reverse strand, counting down.
TGTCTCTGTCTTGGTTGTTTTGTCTGTTATTGGCAGACCAGACAGGCCACATCACGTACAGTATTGACCGTTTTAGTAGTTTGACCGATGCATTGTGGTCAGAGTCAAAAAAGGAGGTGCATGGCTTAAATTAGAGTTTAACCTGAGAAAATTCTTTTTTTTGGTTTGTCATTAAATGGGGTGTGGTGTGCTTTAAATGTTGAAATGATGAAAGCAAAAATGTTACACGAACAAACTTCAGCAATAAACAGCAATAAACATTTTTACTAAATGTGTTAAGGGAAGTACTACTAATAATGTTCATGTCAGTTTAATAAATTAAAATTTGTTCAAAATATACATAGCAAAATCCTGAGAGTAAATGTACTTTGTCCTTCTCTGGATAGAATAAAAAACACACACAAATTGAGTTAAATTATCTAAACACACAGCCAATTTGTCACTGAAAGCTTGTATATAATAATTGTTTTTTTTTTTTGCTATTCAAAACTCACAAGAGTGTCAATATAACAAAAAAGTTTAACTTTTCAAATGAACTCTTTATAGAGTTTGTATATTTTTCTCATAGAAGATGGCTTTCAATGACTATAAATAAATATATAAAAGTACAAATAACTAAATAAATATATGGTTAGATTTACCAATAAGCAAATGAATGGATTAATAAATGTATTCATTAACAAATACATTTTGAAATGATTCCTGTATTAGTTCATTAATAAATTAGTTTAAACAATAAACCATTCAATTACTCATTATATAAAATATGTATGAATAAATACAGAATTGTTAACACATTAAATTAAGTAGTAATGTTTTGATAAAACAATAAAATATTTGTTATCTGTATTTATTCAATTGTAATTTTCCTCTTTTTAATTATTTTCACATCTATTTATTTTCGTTTGTCCATGTTCATACGATAATTATGTGGGAGGTCCTAATTTCAGCCTAATCTTGAATTGGTCATTGGAGGCAGCCAGGCAGAAACAATCAATCTCGAACAAAATTTAAATAAGTCGATGAGCAGTGGCCCCTGCAGGTAAATTGCCCACGTTTAGCATATGGATATAAAAATACAGAAAGAAATGTATGGAAAAAAGAAATCAATAAAAAGAGATATGTTGAAATGTAAAAATACATTAAATATAATAATTTTGTTTTTATATAAAGTTTTTTTCTTTTTTTAAGCATTTATTTGTATGCATATATTCATATAAAGTTGATGTCAATTATTTTCTGAATTTATTTCTACTGAACCTTTGAGGAGGAAAAATGCTTCAGGCTTTTTAGTTTTTTTCTCCTGACTGCCTCTTATTTACAAAACATCTGCCTTTTACTTCACTATTGCCTTTTATTAATTACTATTGTGAGATAGAAGGTTGCAGTAATCGTTTTTTATGTATTTAGTGCCATGGCTGCCATATTGGACCTTACAAGATAAAAAAGATAAACAGTGAACTTGCCTTTCTGCATCTGCCTTTAGCATTCATAATCATGTTACTTATCCTGTATTAACCCTCCGGTCGTGTTCGCATTCAGCCCCCTACTTTAGTGTTCCCGGTCAAAATTGACCGGTCTGTTTTAACTGCTCTTAAATTAGCACACAAAAAGAAATTTCACCACCAATTTTTTTATTAAACATTCTTTAGTTGAGAACAACATTTAAAAGTAGTGTCTAACAACAATTTGTAGATGTAAACATTAAATAACATCAGTGAAAATACAATTGGGCACTGAAAATGAACTACAAAATGAACATATAATACAAAAAATAAATGGAAAACCAAACACCAAACTCAACAGGGTGTGTGTGTGTGTGTGCGTGTGCGTGTGTGTTTGTGTGTGTATTCATTCCCTCAATGGACTCTGGTAAAAAGAGTTGGAAGCTGGACTTGATGTCATCCACACGAGATGCTGCATAACGCGTTGGTCCTGGTGTCATCTTTATGATGTTTTCCACTCTCGCTCTACCTCCTCGGTCCTGGGGGGGATGATGACCAGAGAAAGTGTCCACTTTTGGACTGAAATGTTTCCTCAGGTGCCTGTTCTTCAGGTGCCTCTCCCTCTCCATCTGTTGACTGGTCAGTCTCCTCAGAGTCTGGTTCAAAATCTGTGATGTCTTCCAATTCCGAGACATCCTCCTCTATCTCTGGTTCAATTTCAGTGCCCTCTTCATCATGCCCAAGAACCTGGACCAGAACCTCTTCCACAGAAAAACGCTTCAGTCGTCTACTCATTGTGCTCAGAGTAAAAGGAATGCAAGGCAAACATCGAGCTATATATAGTATGGGGTTGTGTAAAAATGATACATTGATTAGTCTGGAAGGTGTGGTTCACGTGTGATAGGTACAGAAGCGTGAGAAAGAAATGGGTTCACATAATAGACACCTGTCTAGTCTGTGTAAACATTGTATCATTAGGAAGTTGGTTCACGTGAGAGGATCAGCACATAGGCAGAAAGACATGTGTACCCACAAAAGACATTGTGTGTGTGTGAGTGAGTGTGTGTGTGTGTGCGTGTGTGTGTGTGTGAGTGTGTGTGTGTGTGTGAGAGAGTGTGTGAGTGAGCTGGGGCAGTGTGTATGGGGATGTTTTCTGTATGTTGAATGAATTTACTCTGGATACCCATTCATTTCCTATGACGGTCACTTTTGACCGGGAACACCACAGGTGTAACAATGTTGATTAAAACATTCAAAATTGAATGAAATAGGTGATCATCACTTTTATATGTTCAAGTACACAGTGTGAAGGATATCATAAGGTCTTGAGGTAATCAGATGTAAAACATAATATTTATGAGTATTATAAGTTGTAAAACGGTCAGATTTGACCCGAACACGACAGGAGGGTTAAGTTCTATTTCTGTCTGCGGGATTGACAAAAATATTAATTGCGTTTGACATAAATTTGAGAAAAACACCTTGTATTAAATATAGCAAGCAATTACTCTGGCACTAGTGCAAGAGTTTAACATGTCTTAGGAGACATATAAAACCAGAATTGTGATTGACAGCAAACACATTTCATTCACATCACACAAATACAGTGCTTCATACTCAATACAGGACGACAAACTCAAAGCTCTGTGGAATGTGTTGTGTAAAAAAAGTGCCCATTTTAATATTTGGTAGCATAAAGTAAATTTAAACATTGTCAGTTCCTTGTCTCACAAGGTCAAATACCACAGAAATGACAAATCTTCCTAAATATAACATTTTACCTAAAATATTTGAGCTTTAAACAGAATAAATTCATTCATTCCTTCATCTTCATGTCGGCTTTCTTCCCTTTCGGGGTCGCCACAGCGGAATGAACTGCCAACTCTCTGGCTTATGTTTTACGCGGCGGATGCCCTTTCAGCTGCAACTCATCGCTGGGAAAACAGAATAAATTATAGTGATTATTTTGTAGATTATTTAAGTGAAGGTTGCTAGGTAAGTCCAAAAAATATATTTTTATGTGCTTGGAATATTGTACATGAGCTGAACAAAAATTAATTGAGTAAAATGAAAGTGAAAGTGTGGCGTCACTGTGGCGCAGTGGGTAGCACGGTCGTCTCACAGCAAGAAGGTCGCTGGTTCTAGGCTCGGCTGGGGCAGATGGCATTTCTGTGTGGAGTTCGCATGTTTTCCCCGTGATCGCGTGGGTTTTCTCCGGGTGCTCCAGTTTCCCCACAAGACCAAAGACATGCGAAATAAGTGAATTGAATAAGAACAATTGCCCATAGTGTTAAAGTGTGAATTCTGCTGTGGCGACCCCGAAAGGGAATAAAGCCGACATGAAGATGAATGAATGAAAGTGAAAGTGACCAGCTGGACAGACATGGAGTGACCCAAACCCGGAATATGTGCTCTGAATTTAACCCATCCAAGTGTACATACACAGCAGTGAACAAACACACTGTGAACACTCACCCGGAGCAGCTAAATAATAATGTCCAAATAATAGAAAATAATAAAACAACCGACACATAGCTTTTTTTTGTGAATTACTTGATTACTTGTATTACTTATGTATTGAGATCATGGGTGCATGTGATAAAATTAACAACAAGTTAATTTTTGCAAGTTAATTTTTTGAGTGCAATGAATGAGCGACCCAAGAACTACTCCTCTTCAGATTCTGTTCTGGGTATATTGGGAGGCTTTGAATGAAAAGAACAACGAACAAGTTGATTTACGGGAATGTATAAACTCATCAATCTACAACATTTGGCGCTTCTACTCCTGGGAGAGAGTGCATTGGTAAATTCATCACGTGCATTCACCAAAGAAAGAACGATTCACTCTCCGAAAAGAGTTGATACTCATGAGTCATTATGGAGATTCTTTCATTTAGAATGATGCTCAAAAACTCCACATCACTAGTATAGTGGCCCTCAGGATTTATCCATGTTCTCCCGATGACCAGGCCCTCTGGGCCTGTATTGTGTAAAAATAAATGCAACAGAAAAACCTGACCAATTTGGTGAGCGTAGCTGTTAGTAGACAACAGTCAGAAGCTGCATGACACATCATTTTAAAAGCAGAATCCTATAATAATGTGTATGAGGAGGTAAACGAATCTGCTAATGAACAAAAATGTTTTCTAACTCTTATTTAACATTAGCTCATACTCCCTTGTTAAGGCACTGCTGTGGTTGAGGAACACATTCCTTGATGTGTTCTAATCTAACAGCTTTTTTCACTGGGCTCCATTTCATCAGAGCTCATTTCAATAAGTCAGCCCTCATTGTTTTCAGGGCCTTGAGTAAAGACGGCATATTGAGTATCGTGTCACGGCCCCTAATTTCCTCAGACTGGCTAAAGGGACATTAGCATTATTGATGAGGCACTCCTGTCACCTCAAACATGGACTCTTAACGGAGGAATCATTTTATGCAAACCTTGTATTGATGGACCAATTATCAATAAGGCTGTGCAGCGATATTAATATGCAGTTGTTGTCGCGAAATTGTATTCCAGTGATCCTCTTTACAAATAAAGGACACACTTTTTTTATCAATAATAGCTAAATCACGAAGAGTTATACTTTTACAATAAATGTAATCATTTTAAAGGGCATTGATTAGTTAACATACATTATACCCAATTAACTTTGTTCTTGCACAACAACAGATTGGCTCTGTGTAGTGCTAGTTTTGTTTTGCATACATTGGAATCTGAGAGCAGCTGACTTTTATTCATACTCCTGCATTCAAAGTCATCACCTAGACCTTTGGCTGTTAAAAGACAGGAATCAATGGGATCAATGCTGTTTGTGGTTTTAATACTGATGCAGATAATATCGGACAGGAAAGCCATTGTTTCAGGACACTGATGTAATCAAAACAATGCATTGCTTCTTTTGTGGGGCGTTAAAATAAAGTTTAATCCTTTGAAAATGAAAGTATAAATATTAGGTTTATACTTGTTTCTTATCCTTTGAGGGAAATGATTTCATCAATTTAACACTAGATTGCTTAAATGTAGAAATGGGGTAAGTATGACAATCAGAGGACTGCTGATTTGTTGCCAGCCAAGGACTAACTGACGTTTCAGGTGAATTGTAGATTCATAAGGCCCTCACAATCCTGGCCAAATTTTTGGCAGAAAAGTACGATTTTCCCTTTGCAAATGAAAAACGGTGTAATTACGAGCAAACACATTTGGCTTGAGCGAAACTAAATTAAGCTCTTTCTTCAGCTGATTACTCATGATGGACCAGTGGAAGTTGGCTTTTTTATCACATGTTCAGAGCACTGTTTGGACATAAAGGTGGCACTCGATACACACTTTCACATCAACCTCATGACAGGAAGAACAATATGAAGTAGAGCTGAAGAACAGGAACAACAGCTGAAGAAGAAGACAATACAGAAGAAATACAGCACAGCAATCTCTTTTTTGCCAAGTTGGAACTACTTTTTTGTTTGTGAGCTAAACAGCTAAAAGAAAAATATATTTGCCATGAGGGCCTTTAAGAGTGAATGTGGCCAATGTGAGTTGGAGATAGGGACCATCAGAACCTTGTGAACCCAGAATCTAGCTGGTCTCTAGTTTAACACTTGTAAAGGTACAAATAATATTTATTTACATGTAACATTTGAGGACAGAACTCTGGTTAAACAAAACCAAACATCTGTCCCAAACAAACTCTTTTTTGTGTGTTCGTTCACAATTCACACAACCTGAAATGGACACAATTCTGAATGTATGAGATACAAAATGTACGAGAATGTGATTCGAGGTGGATTGTGTGGTTTTATTTCAATTAATTTTCGATCAGAGATGCCTTGATTTAAACTAAATCATATTAAGAAGAAGCCAAGTAAGAAATATTTATCAGTTCTATTAATTCAGATTACTTCTACTTACTACTTTCAGCTCCGTCCTCAGCCATGATTGTTGTGAAACTTCCAGCCCACAATCAGAAAAGCAACGTCTGTCTGCATACAATGGTGTAAAATTTGGATACATGCAACCTGGCTGTTCAGACTGAGGTCGCACTTAATTAATCATATGTGTATTGGATTCAGGACTACATATGAGGTCAGATTTGAACAAATCGAAATTGAGCTGTTCAGACTGTTCTGAAAATATCTGACACAGGACATACACATATGGGCAAAAAATCTGAATAGGTCACCTAAATTTCATCATGAAAGGGAACAAATATTCTCAAGGATGACACTTAGACCTAAACCAGAACAAAGCAAACATCTACAAGATTGTCAGAAGTACTTTTTTATGAATTCCTGTACTGTACATGTGAGAAGCTGTTTCCCCTCTTATCTTATCACGTCAATGAGTCCGTAAAACAACATGATTAGCTACATCTACACAGCCTGATTAAGACTTGTAAGGAGCTCTGTAAGATCATACAACAACCCTGTTCTGATCATTTACAATCCCAAGAAATCATTTATGACCAGACATGTGAACTTGATTATAGTTTAGATCAATAAAGTTGTGACCATGAAGATAACTGCATAGTGTTCGTGTCCCATCTGAGGTCTGCACCAGAAGAAAAGAACACCTGTAAAGGAGTCCTGAACTGGATGGGAAGGGGTTTAAAACACAGAGCTAATTTGTTTATTTCCTATTGTTAAAACAAATATCCTACATTTCTCAAATTTTAAAACCGCAAAAAAACAAGGAAAAGAAGCTGGTTTATTTATTTATATTTGTTAAGTATTCATATAAATGATATATTTCATATATGAATTACTATTATTATTCATTATAATTGAATAAATTATTTAATAAACAATTTATATATTTTAATAAAACCTTGAATAGCATGCACAGACAGTGACTTACAATGCTTAAGAATACATTTTTATAGCTTAAACACCTTAACAAAATGATTGCACGTCTAATTATTTTTAAAATAACTTCTAGGATATTATGTAGACCTGGGATCTATCTGTTCAGCCTCTCTTGGCAAAATAACAGACGTTATCTATCTGACTTAAAGAAAAAAACAAACATATGAAGCCCATGTGAATTCTATGCTATTCTGATGTTGATTGCTGAAGAATGAGGTCAGCCCTTGACTGTCACATCTATGTTATAAAGTTATATTTTTTAGATCATTTCTGATGAATGTTTAATAGAAGATGAATGATGATATGGATGATCATTTTTCACCTCTTGTAATTTCCCTCCAGAAGCTAAAGTTTAAACCATCTTTAGTTTATTCACCACTTTTAATGCAAACTGTGAATGAAGATCGAAACTTGAAGTGTAAAAAAATACCCATCTACCCTTATTTCTGCAATTACTTGAATATTCACTGCAATCTCAGCGGGTGGTCTTGTTTAGAACTATTCCCTCCAAGAATCACTTGACTGCATGGAAGCATGATCTATTACCAAGACCACTCTGAATATCTACCTGTCTGGAATCAACTTGGCTTGTTTCACTCCAACATGTCTCATTTCAACAGTTATGAAAACAAAAACACGTTAAGTTGTTAAAAGCAGAATTATTATAGAATGATAAGATTTCGTTTTAAAAATGTTTGCCGCATAATGCCAACATACCAGATCAGACTCATAATACGAATACAATAGAATTTTCAACAACATTTCTACACAGTAGCTAATAAGGTTATTTAGGAAGAACTGCTCAACAAGTAACTTTGGTTATCTCTTGTCTTCTGTGACTTTTATCTATGGATAACTTGTTGCATATGTTTTTTGTTGTGGTGACAATTCTACATCCTGCAACATGACGCTATGCTAAATGACATGGGATTGGTTGTTTGACAGTTTGGTCAAATGGCTTCCTTGGCCTTCCTGAAGGTCTATCCATGCGAGACTGCTCTCTGCATGACCCAGGTCTTAGAGTATGTATTAATTCTTCTGTAATGTATTCCAAAACCTAAAAATAAATCCACTTGATAATAATACATGGGCGTCATGGTAATGCAGTGAGTAGGACAATCGTTTCACAACGAGAAGGTCACTGGTTCGAGTTGGCATTTCAGTGTGGAGTTTGCATATTCTCCCCATGTTCATGTGGGTTTGCTGGTGCTCCGTTTTCCTCCACAAGTCCAAAGGCATGCGGTATAAGTCAATTGGATGTGAAGTCGATGTTTTCTGGTGGTGGGTTGTGGCTGGAAGGGCATGTGCTGTGTAAAACATATGCTGGATAAGTTGGCGGTTCATTCCGCTGTGGTGCCCCTTAAAATTAAAGATGTTAATCCAATAACAATATGAATGATTAATAATACATTCTAAATATGTATTTTATGATATGGTAAAACAGATACTAAGCTGATTATTCAAGCTTATTTACTCTAATTATTAGTCAATCACATACAATTGGGGGAAATTGATCTATTCGCGTCACCAATCACAGCTGAGATAACACGGGAACAGACTCTGTGTGTTATGTAATGCTTTCTCTGCAGGAGGATGTGTGAAAAACACCAGTTCAATCACACTGATGACCATTTATTATTGACTCTATTATGTAATAGCTCCCAGAAAAAATGCAGTTGAAGAGCATCAAGTGTCAAGAGTAAGGAATCAGTTTCTAGGTATTTTGCTGTAGAGAAAACAACTACGTTTGCACCCCAGCATCCTTTCTTTTGGTTATTCTCTGTACATTAAACCTAATCATCGTTAAAAAGCCAATGCAGATCACAGGACGTGGCTTTCAGTTAAACATTTCTCAATGTTCCAAACCTTTCTTTTCACTGGAGTTTATTGCATGCTAGATAACAGGTTTTAATTGGAGAGAAAACATGCTATAAAGTCATAAACTTCAGAGCATCTATAGTTCTGCCTTGCTTGAATTCATATCTTCCTGCCTTCTCCTGTTACCTCAATATAATGGTGTCGGGCCAACTTTGGACCTGAATCGTTTCAGACTTCCATCCAGAGTCAACCGGTTCAGAGAGCTACTGCACATGGCACAGATTTAATGTAGGCATTACCTTTCTTTTTTATCCCTACTTTGTTGCTTGCTCCTGTTCTACAAACAATTTGTCTGCTCCTGAGCTGTTTTAAAAGAACGCATGCCCTTAACTCCACTGCGATGTATAATTTTTCTTGAAGCTAAGAAAAAGGACCTTACAATTCAGAAGAGCCATGACATCTATTAAAAAAAAGAAAGTCTGAGTTTATCTGTCTAACATCACAGTAGATCGTACTTATCTCAACATACTGTGTATTATAAAAAAATCCTGGTAGATTAATTCCAGCTTTATCTTTTATTTGTATACTATTTACCTCAACCAAATAAGTAAATACCTTTACTTTCTGCTAGACAAAACCCTAATGCTCGGCATGGTTCATGACCAGCCTACTATAACAAACTCACTCTGAACCATCAAAACCCAGCTGCTAAAAACCTTTACTACTTTGAACACCAACTGAAGAAGAAGGATCAGAAAAATCACACCAAGCAGGAACCCCTCACTTTCACTCTGGGCATGTATTAGAAGTGACTGATGTTGTAAATCCTCGACTGGCCACTTGAGGCTGGTCTCAGAAGTGAGCAAATTCCCATCAAAGCTCATATTAAAAATTCTTATTTTTATATCTGACAACTGACACCTTAAGGCTGGACCCAGAAGTGAGCAAATTCCATCAACACCCATGTTAAAAATTCTTATTTAACACTTGGTAAATGACCACTGGTTCCAGAAGTGAACAGATTCCCATAAACACCCATGTTAACAATTCTTATTTTAAAGTTGACAACTGACCACTGGTCCAAAAGTGAGCAGATTCCATCAACACCCATGTTAAAAATTCTTATTTAACACTTAACAACTGACCACTGGTCCCAGAAGAGAACAGATTCCATCAACACCCATGTTAAAAATTCTTATTTAACACTTAACAACTGACCACTGGTCCCAGAAGTGAACAGATTCCCATAAACACCCGTGTTGAAAATTCTTATTTTACATTTGACAAATGACCACTTGAGCCAAAATTTAATTAGGCAAATTTTACTTTCCTTTAGTAATTGTTTGTCAAGGAGGAAGTGGCTGATTTTTTCAAACTCAGAGACTTTTGCTTAACTGCTCAAATCTATGAGTACATCATGCAGTATGTCATGTTATATACAGTCAATAGGTCACAAAAGGAATATAAGGAGCATAAGCTCATTGATTTTCTAGAAAAGACAAGTCCATATGAAACTGTATGTAATTTATTAAAATTATTTTTGTATGTTTTGGTAAGATTTTTAATTTATAAGAAAAACTAGCAATACTGGTCAGTGTTTTTGTGTTGCAGGTTTTTGTAAGAGAAGTTTAAAGTTAAAGATTACATGTTGTGACTGTGTACATCTCAATAGTAACTTTAAAGAGAGTTGAAACAAAAACAATTAAAATAAAGGCAATGAACAAAATCATAAAATGTGCACAATTTTTATGAGCGTGTTCAATGGAATGTGTCAAATTTGAATTTTGATTATTACTGTATTGATTTATTTCAGATTTAATTTAGTATTGTTTTTACCATCGTGCAGAATTTTGCTTACTGTTAACTGTGATTTTATTTAGTCTTTATTTATTCATGTAAATACTTTCTGTCGATCCTTACTGGAAATATAAATCACCTTACACCCGATTATTCTTTTTGAGCTTGCCATCCTTTATCCAACTTCTTAAAACCCACCTTGAGTCTCTCCTATTGATTCTTTCTGATGTGGTTTAATCCCAGGTGTGCTAAAGAACATGACACGGGATCACCTTGAACTTTGGTCTCCATTATTTTAATAACAGCACCAGAACCCACTGCCTACAGTGAGAAATAATTAACAGTGTTCCACATGTCAACAATGAGCTTATTAATACACACAACTTCTGATAATAGACCTGTGAACGTTTATGAACGAAGGGATATTCAGTAGTCAAGGTAATAATCGAATCAGATCATTATCTGAGAAACTATAAAACTCTAGATCTTTTATTTCCACGAATACTGTGACCTTCCAATTCCTGAAAATTAGCTATAACACATTTTGTCTCAATCTCTATTTTCATTTTAATTAAATGAAACCTCAATTTCTTAACCTTTTTTTTCTTCACTACAATCTTCTCAGAGTTTCTTTGGCATGTTTCATAGAAATAAGGAATACAAGTAGATGAAGGAAACTGCATTTGTAACATTGAGACCTAAGAATATATCAGTCAATATCGAGCGCACATGCAGAAGAGGTATTTTCTGCTAATTCTAAATCATTGAGAATAATTTTATCAAACTTTGTCTTCCCCTCTAACCTCTATATATATACTAGATAGAGGCAAAGCTAGTCAAAACATCTTTAACATGTGTGTGAATGGGAATTCCTTCACGTCAGGTCTCAACCTCATATGGTCAACCGACTTCATTCGTTCTAATACGTTACAGCTTGTCTCGTGTCATGGAAATTATGACAAATCACAATGTAAGGTTGTAAACTTTTATTTGATTACTCTATAAACTAAAATGTCTTTATATCTGCTTCTTCACAGAGATGTCAATGACCTTAGTTTAGTTCATGAGTTTTACAATACTTTTACAGTCTAAAGAGTAATGCGTGTAATGAGAGGAATTAAAAATTAATTCAGTAGTAGTAACTAGACCTTTTAGCAACTCTAGCAAATATTTGATTTGAAACTTGTTTTAACCAGAGTGTCCTAAAATATAATTATCTAAAATGTCAATTTCAAATTCATAATTAATGTTTTTTTTTAATCATTTGTTAAAAGGAAAAAAAAAATACATGACAGTTTCATTCAATTTGCATCATTGCTGACATAAAAGTGCGCTTGGGGGACTACAAAGTAATTTTATTTAGAGCTCATTTTTATTCAGATGAAATTTTTTAGCTATCTGATTGGTTTAAAAGTTGTCAGCGACTCATATAAGAAAAAGATGTAACGGTACTGGAAAGGGAAACAAGAGCAGGGTTGCCAGCAAACACACTTTCAAAACAATAAAAAAGTGTCCGTCCTGCATATTTTTGTGAGTCACGATCATGTCAGCTCTTCCGCAACTTTAACAACTCACATTCGCTAAAACGGCCTGCTGAAGCTAACAATTTTTACATTTATTCATATATATATATATATATATATATATATATATATAGAATAGAGAAGTAAGTTAATCCTTAGAGCTTTCTATATATATATAATTCATTATTATATATACATATATATATATATATATATATATATATATATATATATATATATATATATATATACACAACATTATTAAATTATTTCAATTGTTGATATCACGTGACAGTTGTGTTGGGCTCATAATTGTTCTTTAATTTCTTTTTTGAGCTCTGGAAAAGTATATTGTTATTGAAGTTATCAAAATAAACTTCAAACACATCTGTTTTTTATTCAGTTTTTAGGCCGCTAATCAGACTGAGGTCACATTTTACATGACTTATTCTCTAACACATTATATTACATTTTTTTAGATAAATAGCTCTCATGCAAACACAAACACACGCACACGCACACACACACACATACACACGACTGGAATTAAATAGTAATTGAATGCTTTTTTTCATTCATTTTCTGGATTCTTAAAAAAGATAAATTTTATACATTGGGCTGTTGTCATTAAATTCTGACATCTTTGAAAAAATTTTGGGAAAAAAAAACAGATGTTGAATATATGTGTTTTCTAACCCCGGATCCAGTCAAGCCCCTTTTGCACGTTTCTATGTAAATAGTTGCTTAAAACCTAAACCCCCTTTTACATTTAATCATATTCAAGTGTGTATCTGGTGGTTTTTAATATGCCAATTATAAACGTGTCTGGTATAGATTTTAAGGTGCTTCCTCACAAAAGACACCGCCATTAAAAGCGATTGAGAACCCGAGGGAGTTCTGCGGTATCGAATACCTAAATAACATGATTTATGATTATGCTAAAGTAATGCAACACACAATAAACCCACATGGGAGTTTTCCGTTGCAAACTGTTGTCAATAATTAGGTCAAACCTTTTTAAAATTCTATTATATTTTCATTTCAAATATGATGATGCGTCTGGAACGCAGACGCTGGGGTTACAACTGCAAATGATTTGAGAGACAAACTAAACCTGTAAATAAATCTTGCTTAACTCATGATCATATATGAATGATTACGATCAGAACAAAACCTACCCTAAGACTGCCATCCACAACTGTGCCATGTTTGTGTTTAAATGTTTAAGTTAAATATAGTAAACATGAACTAAATGAGATCATTTACATAGAGGCTTTCTGCAGCCTGATATAATTGGTTTCTGTGTGGAGTTGGGTTCCTCTGCTCCACGGGGACTGTGGGGGTTTTGCAGCCCAGCTATGCGATGGTGGGAGGATAAACCCTGTATCTGGATGTTTAAATAGGACATCAAACGGGCATTTTATTTACAAGTTGATTTTATTTTATTTAGCTTGTTTAAGGGAAAACGTGTTTCTCTGATATTGTAATTAATCTCTTTGTAATGATCTCTTTAAAATAACCTTGTACATTTATATGAAAAAAAGGATACTACAATAAATGATGTTAATGTGGTCCCCCAAAATATTCAAGGGATATTTTGTACTTTCATGCTACACCTTGGAAAATTAAGGAATTTTGCACATTTCAATGATGAGTCAGTATGTTTGTGGGTGATACATTTTGGTAGAAAAAGGTTTTCTCAAAGAAGGTTTCATTCTATAGGGTTCCAGAAGTGAATTATCAAATTGAAAGAAGCTTACTTATGGTTTGTGATCCCTCGCAAAGATTTTTGCTTTCTCTCACTAAACAAATTGATAGGAATCAGTCACATATACTATAATGTAACAAGAATGTCAGATGATCTTTCTCCAATGCACATGTGACTATTCAATATAGAAGTGACGCTACTGCTGCCTGCAGTCATTCACATGCACACGGTTCAAAGGAACGCAGCGGATTTGCAAGCTAATGCTAATATCTTTGTGAGGGAGTCGTGCATGCGTGTGTGTGGTTGTGTGTGCGCGTGTATATGCGTGTGTGTGTGTGTGTTTTGACTGCATACAAAATTTACATACATTTAGATGACATGCTTTTTTTATGCTTTATGTGAATTAAATGCCCGGAACAAACCTTAATATTATTCCCTAACTAACTAATTTGACTTTAAATAATACATTTTTTGAAAATGTTTAATACTAAAAAAAATCCATTTAAAAGAAATTGAATGTATTAGTATTCCTTGAATCTTAGTCTTGTGTGTTTAACTTCCATGTAACGTGTAAATAGCAATCACAAAAGGTTTTCTTAATTTAATAGTTTTAAAAAATATTTTCAAAACTCATTTACATTTGGATACACATTTTTTTTCAGGCCCCCCTCTTAAAAAAGTAAACTAGTTTGAAAAATGCGCTAAATGTGCTTTCAGTCATGCTAATTTTAGCGTCTGGCTCTTGCACGAAACTGTCTCCACATACTGAATGTCTTTCTAAAAGTAAGAGGAGAAAATGAGGCTCAAAGCAGGCGTTCTCATGATTTCCCATTTTCTGGCAGACCGTCACATACAGGAGCATACAGCGCTCTGACAAGCGCAACACCTCCTCAGAGTTGGGGGAGATTTGGGCCATCACTGTCAGTGACAGCAGAGATTAACAGTGTAATCCTGTTTGAGCGTTGTGGGAATACTCCAGGATTTCTCTTAAGAAGAATACATTCACACATTTATTACTGTAGCCGTAATGAATGCAGCTCTTTTAACTTTAGAAAGCGAAAAGATCCAGCTGTCAATCTAACTCTAGGGTGAACTCATCTGAAGTGGATTTAACTATTAGTAAAATAGTGGTTGTGCTGAGCACACAAACATTAAGAGATCTCTTAATGGAGCATCCATTTTCATTCCTCTGCTGTGCAAACGAGATTTAAGGACTCAATCCTTTGTATCTGTCAGACTGCTAAATCTCTCATTTCTTTGAACGGCTCTGCTAAATTGTCTGTACTTCATTGTATCTTGGTTTCAAGAGCTTATTTGTCAAAGTCATTATGACCAATTACGAACAAATTTCTGCCTTAAGAAACTCACACCTCCCAGAGCGATACAAAAGAAATCTATTTTTGATGATATTTGTTGCAAGGAGACAAAACAATCTGATAAATTAAACTAAAAACAACACCCTAAGTATTGTTATATGGCCAAACACCTTGTAATTGGCCACATTGCCCATATCTTTGCTTGCAAACATGCCGGATGTTGTAAAGGATTGAGTAAGTTTCATCTGGTTTTGTGTTAAAAAAGGATAGTGAAGGGATTGCCTATCAGGATGTTTTATAACTAATTTAAGTAATGTTTTACTTAAACACGGAAAAGTTACACATTGGATTTTCACCACAGATTTGAAAGGGCCCCAGACAATTTTTCTGCTTGATTTCTGTTCTACTCTCTTGAAAATCTTAAAAAGGCTAAAAATCAGAAATTCACTGGTGAAAACTAGTGCTTTGAAAAATCATTGCTTTTGACTCTTAAAGCTGTGTAACCAGCTGAAGACATGTATTAAACCTACTATATGTATTTTGCTCTTTGTGGTTTCATTTATAAAAGTAAAAAGTAACAAACTGTTACTTAACTGTTATTAATATAACATATTTCTGAACATGTCTTGATAGAAATAAAAAATATATAAAAAAACAACAAATAATTTGAAGGGTCTGCATATCTTAGTGCTACATAAATAATAAGGTCTATGATTTACAATTTACAAATTGTGATCAGCCTGTAACATGGTTGAATGTGTAAGAAGAACAGGACATTTGAAAATGAGATATTGTTATTGAAAGAATTACCTTAAAGATGCTAACACCATGTTTTGTGAAATGAGGCCTAATAGCTTCATCAGTATGACTCTGAACCTTTCTTGTGTTTTTAGTAGTGTTTTTATTTCACGTTAACATTTTAAAAATAGCACAGTGTTTTTAATTATTATATTGATCTGCAGGAACCTATCAGAATACTGCTTTCACATAAACAGTGTGAGCCAACCAGAACACTGCTTTCAGGTAAGCAATGTGAGCCAATCAGAATACTTGTTTTATGTGAACACTGTAAGCCAATTAGAACACTGCTTTTGTGTGAACCCTGTGAGCCAATCAGAACACTGCTTTAACGTGAACCCTGTGAGCCAATCAGAACACTGCTTTAAGTAAACTTCTTTCTGGTTTCACAGTTCAGAGATAGCGCTGTTAGAAACAAATGGTAATGACCCAATCTTTGTTTACCGAGTCCAATCTTTTAAAAAGTGAACCAATCGATCAGGACAAACTTATCAAACAAAAAAAAAACTGTTTTTCTAAATGATAGAACACAATATAAGTTATTCTATAGTCTTAGCTGTATTACAATCCACCACTTAACTTTTATTTCACTGCAAAACCATATATAAGCACAAATGAGCAGCATGTGATCCATAAACATAAAACACATTTGATTGTCTCAGTTTAAAAGGGAAATTCTTTATTGCCATTCTAAAAGGAAAAATGTGTTGCATCACTTAGAGCACACAGATGGATACAGAAATACACAACTTAATGTTAGGGTTACATTAAAGTCAAAATAAAAAAGAACACTAATCCCTAGTATTTGTTGAACCATATAAATATAGGCTTAAATCAACTTTGGCCACAGAGCTCCAGTCTTTCCCCTGAAATTTAAACTTTAACCCTTTGCTAGTTAATTTTACAACTGTTTAGATGGAGGGCTCATGGTCTCAAAGATCAGTGGTCTCAAAGATTAATGGATAATGGGGATTTGAAGCATGAGCAATCACTTGATACCAAGTTAGCGCTTTAAAGAGTTTAAGTGGTTAATAAAGAATAAAAGAAATGTCTTCTGTTATCACTGGTATGATATTTATATCACTGGTATGATTTAAGAGAGGGCGAGAGATAGAGAGAGAGAGTTGTTGTGTATTCTAAGTTCATTTTTACTTACATCTTTGACTATGATGTACCTATAAATAAATTAATGTGTGCCAAATGTGAAAAACTCACACAAAAGTTGGGTTATTAGGGGTTGAAAGTTGGCATCTTACACTCTTGAATTATTGTATTTCGAATGAACTTTCAGCTAAACCATTGGTTGGTTTATTCTTTTAAATCCAAATTATATTTATATATCGGAATTTTCTGAAAGCTAATTTGATGCACCAACAGCTTGAAGATGATTTAAAATTACATTATTAGAGTATTAATCATTCTATGAATGTGATTTAAAAGCAAGTTATGCTGTATTATATAAGGGTTTGTGAGGGTATAATATTTTTTAAGGTTTGACTCAAAGTATAAAGAATTAATGTCAATCTATTTTTTCTCAGTCTCCTATGTAGAATTTGGTTGGGGCCATTTCCAACTTGTTGTTTATGATTTTCTTGAAAAATTATTTAAAAAAGACACTTAACAAATGTTCACACATGAAGCCACTCGTTTCAAATATAATACTACAAAAACTACACATATCTCATAAATAAGAGCACAAAAAGTTTTCTTTTTATATAGTTTAAGAAAAAAAAATAGTTTGAAAAATGAGCAACACAAAGGGAAAGTTGTAAAAGCAAAAAGTGAGACTCTTTAAATGCAACTTTTCCTCAGCTTTCCTTGAATGATATTAGCAAATTCTACATAGCTTTTTTAAATGTATCAATAAATATAGCATAACATACTTAATTTAAGCTTAGGAAAAAAGGTGGCATAGTTTCCTTAACTCATATTGACCAGGGGAACATTACATGACCCGAATGCCTCAATAGCAACCTGTTTACACTAGCAACTAAATTTGTTAATCTCTATCTCAGGTTAGATATGTACTTAAGATATAAGAGTTGGTCTATATATCTCACATTGACAAGGGGAACATTCCATGATGTCACACACACCTCCATAGCAACCAAACTATTTAAACCAGCCACCTGATTTGTATTTGGATGAAGTGAAACCTAATGGAACAATTAGGTATCATAAGTGTTAAATTAAGATTCGTCCCCCTCATCTCAGGTAGTGCTAACGCTATTTGAGTACTTATCTTTTGGTGACTTACATCAACACTTGCATCATATATTATTTCATTACTATTGAGTATTTGTGAAACATTTTGTTGAGGAAAAGTTTTATGTTCAGAATGTTTTTTTGGGTTAGCATGTTTCTTATATAAATAATGTGCTAAAACACTAACTGTATCTTGTTAAAGCACACCTACAAAACAATATTTTAATAAAAACAAAAAAGCAACAACAGTGTCTGTGTTGGCAGTGGTTTTTGACTGCTTACAAAAATAGAAAATTAACCATAGCCGTGTATTCTTTGACTTGACTGTGATGAGGGTGAAACATGGGGGAAACAGACCTTGACATAACAAAAAGCTAGTAAAACTAATAAAGCCTACAGTAATTGAAATTTATTTGAAGTATGAATTGGCCGCTATGACATGCATTAACCAAATGTTGTAACTAATCAATCAATTACATTATTATTAACTTAAAAACATTACAATAAGCACATATTATCAAAGATTGTTGAGTTGTTAGAATTTCTATTTTTGCTTTTTATGAGTTTGTGAAATGTAATTTTTGAAGTAAGCTGAGCAATTAGTTTGAAGTTGTACCGCATAGCTCATGTAAGTTTAGCTAAATTAAAATATTGGAAATTTCAACAGATTGCAATGCATTGTGGGTAAGCTGCAAGTTCTTGTTAATAAGTAGTTTATCTGCTGTTTATGCGAATTTTCAATGTAAATGATATGAAAACTTTGATTATTGTAGTAATTTAGATTGCTATGGAGAGAATTCATGATTAGGATGATTAAAGTAAGTTGGATACAATTGAACAATTTAAGTTAGTTGCCTATATTCACTGTTAAATCAAATCAATTATTTTAAGTACAATGAACTTGAATAATAATAATAAAAACATAATTCAGCATACTAAAAAGTTGATGTAACTAATTATGTCTAATTTGTTGAGTAAGCTCAACTTATCCGGGTTCACTCTCTGGGCTACACTTGGACACTAATCATAACAGTTTCTTAAACCTAGAGCCTTGTAAATTAATCTTTGGGAAAGTCTGACATTTTTATTAAAACCATAAGGAAATTGCGTTTGAATCTCTCTTTGAGTTACAAAATATCTTCTGACGCCGGTGCTCAAAGGGTGTCAGGCATCCACCTCTTTTCTAGAAAAGCCTTCCTTAACCCCTCAGGGATTCTCGCTTCCATCCTCAAAGCCCTATGTACATTAATTAAAGTCCTGAGGCTGGCAACCTACGGCGCCTGGACCAGCGGATTAGTGGATTATGATCTGGGGAGGGTCTTGGTCACCATGGAAAGGTTCCTTTTGTGACTGGCATTTCTCTGTATACCACAGGCTCCTCGCTAAATTAAGATCTGCTATGGAGAGATTGAGTCTTGTATCCTCACCTGCAGGGGTGCAGAAGTGGTTAGAACAAGCCGAAAAGCTAGAATCTACGGGTATTAAAACCATGTCAACACAAATAACAAAATGTTGCTTTTTGTATCATTCCTTTAATGGAGACATTAAATAAACGTGTTATTTGGTGATGAGTATTTTTTTATTCATATTCTGGAAAGTTGTCATGCAAATAAAAAGCTCAGCCAGAATGTTATTTAATTGTCTATTTAAGTATTACTTACTAAGAAAATATCAAGTTTGACCAGTCACAAGATTTTATAGAGATGTAGATTTTCTCTCTTACAAGATGTAACAGGATCACTCGCTCTAGAGGCAGGATGCACGTTTTATTATTACTTTGCTAGCAATTGCACAGGCTTGAATGGAAAAGGAGTCGTTTTAGTTTTCAGTGGTCAATCATAAAAACAAAACAAAACAAAAAAAAACAAGTACACATTGTTGTATCATTATCATAAGTCCAGCCCGGTCCTCTGGTGTAATTTGATATTCTAATATTCTTTAAGAGTTCAAAAAACTTGAAAAATTGCATGTATTTGTGAACACAGATTTATTAGCAGAGTCCAGCAAACCATACCCCATGGGTCTCCAAAGTTGGTCCTGAAAGACAATCGCCCTGCACATTTTACATTCATCAAAGCATGCTAATTAAGATTATCTTCGCTTTTCTGAAGAACACACAGGTTTTAACTAAAAATGTGCATGACTGTGGCCCTCCAGGACCGTCTTTGGACACCCCTGGCTTAACCCAATTTGTTGAGTTTGTTAGGACATTGCCCACACCTGATTATCATCAGCCCTGCTCATTTGCGACCTAATAACCCCTGCACTGCTCTTTGTGGATTGCGTCGGCCATCGTGGAAATGAGGTGCTGCATCTGATTTGAAATTTTTGCATGGTCAGTAGATTATCTGCAGAAGCGTCTAGTCCCATCGGTGCTATAATGGGATTGTGGCCTCATGCTAATTTGCCTTGTTTAGAAAATCTGGCCTTGTGTATATAATTGCTTCACAATTAGAACAAGCCCCAAAGATTGTGAAATTAATACCTCTAGAGAGTGCAGGGTTATTGGATGGCCATAAGTAATTTTAAACATGAACATAAAAGAAAACAAATAACATATTTGACAATAACAAATCAAAAGATGCACTGATCCAGTTGATTTTTTTTTTTGTATTGATCTATGAAAGAAAGAAGTCTTCCAAAACTAGCATTAAAAGCATTTCACTGCCACTGATCTCATATGAGCATTGTTTCATAAAAGAGCTCCACAGGAGAGACAGTTTTAATACAAAGGAACGTCAAACGCCAGCAGCTACTCTCTGTGTGGCCCTCAGACACTCTGGCGATGCAAATGCACTCAAGCTTTTACACAAAAACACATAAAACTTTTATTCTTTCATGTGATCATAGGGTGGACACTCCGGTGCCCCACAGAGATAAGTGATACTAAAATAGCTTGTGAGTATTCATTAATGTGGTGATCCCCGTGTGGCATTTATTGCAGATGTTTTGTAACTATTTCAGCCTATAGGGAGATAAACAAAAAATAAAGAACTTGGATGAGGAGATATGAGGAGAGCACATTTCCTACAACAGAGCTGCCAAAATACTATACATCAATTGTAAAAAAGAAACAAACATATAACATCAACACGTGTCAAGGAAGTGCAAAAATATAACTGAAACCAAAGCTACAGTAGCCGAGAGTTGTAAATCAAACCACAATTATGAAACAAAATATCATTTAGTTTTGTTTTTTTTGTTTGTAATTGCGTTCTAATTGAGTTTATTTTTACTTTCATGAGTTCATCTGTGAGTAATAATTCTCTCCCTTGGCTCTTACCCCTAACCCTCTATTTTGCACGTGAGGGGAAGAGATTTTTCATTCTCTTTTGAATTAAGATTAAGGACTTTACTGAAGGGATGTACATCACTTCAGTCGAGGTGTTGTCAGACCTGCACTTACACACCGAGGGATTGAGAATGATTTCCCAGCATGCAATGCGAACTACAGAAACAGCTCTATTTACTGAAGTTGGGTGATGAAAAAAAAGCCACAATGCAAGTAATTTCTTGTCATTTATGAAAGTTAACATTTTTTAAACCATCGCTTTATGTGAGTTTCCATGTCATACCTACGTATATACCTACAAAGCACCCAGTAGACCTTGAGGACTGAGTAGGAAACAGACCATTATCAGCCCTAAACTCAAATTAAAGGATCTTGAAGTGGAAATGTGAATGTTAAACTCGGATAACAAGTGCAAAGTTCTGGTTGAAAGCAATATTTTACAGGTTTGACCTTTTTAATAACAGAATGACATTGGTTTTGCTGTTAACCTGTGGCAACTTAATGGTTAATGTGGATGTATTGCTGCTATTAAACAGTGAACGAATAAATACAAATTATTAAAACTATTATTTTCAAGTCTTTGCTTAACCCTTCGAAGTGTCCCCTCCTCATTAATTCAGCTGCAACTTTCACTTTAGTAAACACACTGTTAATTAAAACTACAAATTAAAAACTGAAGCAATTGTTTAAAAATGCCTGCTATACCTGGACGTGCACTCTGGTTTTGGAGCCGAGCCAACACAATCTGTGATCGTTCAATGCCAGAGTGCTCTTATCTGAAGTCACGGTGACATTAAAACTACTGCTTCTTGACATTTAACATCCATCCTGTTATGACAAATCGATATTATGCAAATGAACATACTGTTCTGACATGATCCATGATAAGTTGTTTATGCATTTTTAATTAAAGCACATTAATCTCAGAGGTCCATACTAATGCAGGCCAAAATAAAATCAAAGCAAGACAGCATGCTCAAGCTGTGGCAGGAGATGTTTGCTCATTCAGCGCTGGTTAGGATTATTCATGACTGGGTGCACTTTGATGTAAGTTGAAGGGAGAGTTTTAGAATTTCATCCAATATTAGAGTCAGAGATTCTAGTTTATTGACCCGAACAATGAAATTTGCAGTATCCTTCAATATTTTTTATTTATTGCTGAATAAAGTTTATAAATGGCATGCAACTAGATAAGGCCAGAGCTGTGGAGATAATAAACTATGAAAGGGCATGACTGCCTGATTAAAAGGTTCCAAACTAAAGGCTCACTTAGAAGAGACATTTAGAAATCAGTTTATTCTCATTGTATAAAAGCAAATTAAATAAACATCTGGTAAACAGGTTGGATCAGAAGAAATTATATATTAAAGGGCACTGTGAAATATCACTTTTGGCGGATGTTTGGACATACATTTATATGAATGTTTTTGATTAAATGAAATTTTGAAGTCCTCAGGAGAGTATATCAAATGAAACTCCAGAAACTTTGTTTGACGAGTAAATGAAGCAGCCTCTTTATTCAGATGGATTCTCCAGTCCAGCATACTTTCTCTTAAAAGGTTTTAGTCATGCAAAACATATATATATATATAAAAAAACTGTTAAACTGCTTGTAGTGTGTTGAGATGGCCACAAAAACTCTAGATTATATCTGTTCTAAAAAATCTGCTGCGCACCAAAACAAGTGGGTACATGGAGAAGGGCCTTCAGCCTCCATTCTCCTCTCCTTCAACTACAAATATACAGCAACCTCTTTTTGCTACAGAGTGTTATTACGTTCCCAATGTGAGTAGAAATCTTGAAACTCACCAAACTCTCCTCTTTTCCCTTATCTCCTCAGAGAAAGATTTGTTTGAGTATTGTTTTGTAAAAGGCTTGTGTATTGGGAAACAGCACCAGGTGTTTGTACACTGTGACTTTATGTTTCTCTGCTATTTTCTTGGAGAGACAACGCATCGCTTTTTCCATCACAAGAGCAAGCAGGGTTGGGGGAACCAGATTTCTGCCAAATGTTCATATTTTTCTACTTCTGCATTGCCTTCCAATCCCAAAACGACATCACACTTAACATGTAAAATATCTGCCGTTCCTGCTTGTATGCTTGCTAGTGTGAACAAAGCATATCAGTCCCATAATAAATTCTATTCACATTCCATTCAATTCCAGCAGAGCCCAGAGGATTTATGCCTACAGGAGAAATACATTCAATATAAATATATATTTAAAAAATCTAATTAAAAGGGACACATAACTGGTGTAAATTCACCACTAATGATGTTAATATCAAGTGATTAGAAATATCAAGTGGTTTACATTTCATAAAAATAAAGCAAATTGAAGCATGTTTTGCAACCAAGTGGCTATACCCACCACTGATTGACAGCAGTCTTTTTGTCCAAGGAATGACAAAAAAAACACATGTTGCATTCTGAAAACAAGCAGAAAACTCTCTGAATCTGATTATTTTAACAGCTGATTCAGCATGATTATTTATGAATTAGTAAACTTAAGTCTCATAAAATCCACCGTTTTTAAATCATTGCTTTTAAATATATGTAGAACAGGCAACTCATGGACTTCTATCATAACATCAGGGGAAAATTTTTTTTTTTTTGCATTTGGTAAACAATCCCTGTCAAAGAATCCAACCATCTACATTCATTAAAGCAAGCATTATGAAAAAAATATGAACTGAATAATTGGTGCTGCCTTTCATGTAGAGAACATGCCCTGTTAAAACAGTGTGAAGTGGACACACCCCCAAAACAAGACTTTTTAAAACATAAAAATAAACGATCTAATGTACGTGTTTGAACTTGTCAAGTTCAGTAGGCCCATACAATGTATATGACATCATGTAAAATGGATATTTTTTGTTATTCTAGACTGTTTTGAGGTCATGATCAGAGACGTTTGCATGGATCTGTCATCGAACATTGTGTATGAACAAAACTGTACAAGTGGGCAAAAGTTTAACGTTAAAACATAATACAGTACAAGTAATTAAGAACAATTAAGAGGTTGAAATATATTTAAAAAATCGAATTATTACTTTTAAAGAAAATACATTTTATTTAAAGTTTTTCTTAAAGCATTCATAGAAATAACAACTTGATTTAACATGTAACCAAAAACAAGAAATCTCATCACACACTTCATGTGGTAAAAAAGTAAATTTAAATGTAACTATGCTAATCAATGAAAGTCCCCCCTCATAACAGTATACAAAAATTATGTGATTTTATCACTCGAAAATATTCAAACCTTCTTACTAAAATGGACACATTTGAGTAGCATTTATGTGACCTTTCATGGCATAAATCTTCTTCATGAGTTCTGCAGTGTTCGTGCACAGACATGCATTAGTGTAAGCAAGCATACATGATCCAGCTTTGTCTCTTCATGTTCAAAGCAAAGAGAAGACACCTTAACACCTCTGAATGCACAAGTTAATCCAAGCATTAAAATCTCTTTGGAAAATGGAACGAGGCTCACAGTTGAAGCTTTCATGGAAGGACAAAGTGTCATGTCTAATATGTAACATTTATGCCATTAGCAGCAGTGTGCGTATGAAACGGACAGCAGGGTTCTTCTCATCAAGGGAAAGCAAAGAGTACATTTAAGCTAGACTTTTCACAGTGTGTGCTCCAGTAGACCTCCTATCCCCAGCGTGTATAATTCTACTTTGACCCTGCTGAAATATGCATGCATTTTCTACAAGTGCATTATGGGATGGTGGTGGAGGGCAGATGAGGTGGCGCCTCATAATTCTGTGGTTTCATTGAGACAATATACCTTCACTTACAGTGGCTGGAAAATAAATATTGTAATGAGCTGTTTATCCAGCTTCATGTGCACATCTGGCCAGTTTGAATAAAACAAGCTGGTAAATTTATAGCTGGCTTGACAATGCTCTGAACGAGCAGCTTCTCTACGCTGCTCACACATGCAGTCTATTTTACTTATCAGGAAGCACATGGTTTTTATATGAGGGAAGTGTGACAAATGCACCAGATTATTACAGACTGTTGGCAAAGCTGGCTGTTTTTGACTTGCTACCTTTTTTATGGTGTTGTCTTACGATCATCCTGTGTTGGGCTGACTGGCGAGATAAAGATGTAGCAGAGGTATAAGAGCACTGGGCTCACTCTATACTCTGTGTCTTCATCCAATGTTATTTTTTTACAAGGTGCACATTGAAGTTTTTCATTTCATTACTAAAATGCACAGCAAAGTTTCTTAAGTTGTGTGACTGCCGACAGACAACTGTAACACTCTCATGTTTGAGTGATTGGAGAACAAGAGAGAAGAAAGACACTATGCCAAAACACACAATGGAAACAAACAAATACTCTGTGAAGGAACAGATATTAATGCATTTTTATTACAATACTTTCAGCAACATTATTACTTGAACTGAAAAAAAAACCCTTTACTGTCTTTTGACTAGTGATGGGCATTCTGGCTTATTTCAGGGAGCCGACTCTTTCGGCTCCAAAATTGCAATTTTGTGTCATTATTGTCCAAAATAATAAGCTCAACATGGATTTTACTGTTAATATTATATGTATGCAAGTTAATTTTGTAGTGTGTGAGTAGATTCTTGGCAATGTTTAAATGTGTAATTTAACTACTGTCAAATCAAAACCTAATTGATAACTTAGCAAACACAAACGTTCCCATGTTAGTTTTTTGATTATCTTACAGTTTTAAGAATCTAAAAATACGATCCCTTCTCAAAATGTTCCCTACTGTCACATCCTCACCCTGTTCAACCACACAGTGCACAGTCACACGACCACAATCACCGGAATACTGAACACCTGCGCCCTCACCAACGATCCCCAACAGCATCTCGTCACCTCAGCTTACAAAGGCTCACTCCTCATTCAGTTCACCAATCGGTCCTCAAGGTTACACTCCTGATGAAGATCTCTTCACATTCCCCGAGACTCCTTCCTCCTTCGCCAGTCAGCCTTCTCCTGCCCGTCTCCAGCCCCTCGATGCCCGGCTTGACCATCTTCTCATCAAACTGTAAAGTCTGCTATCTAAGCCTATTCTTTGTTTAACGCCAGTGGCATTCCTTGGTTGTTCCTTCTACTTGAGTTATTCTATTAAAGCCACTCCATTGCAATCCTTGTTTAGAGTTTCTTTTCTACGATACGTGACAGAAGGACCAAATCCTAACAAGACTGATGACAGAGGTTCCGGAGAGGGGCTGGATAGAAGACCGAAGGGCAGTTGCCGTCTCCGCAGCTGGAAAGCTAGGCGACTCAGTCCGCACTCCCAAGAATGGACTCCCATTGAACGCACACACTGGCACCTCCAATCCCTGCCCCTGCCGTGTCACCGAACACCAGTCCCATGTCATGCCCCACGCGTTTCGTCAGGGAATCAGAGAGGTGCAACGGTTTTCTGCCCCAGATCTCTCTGTATGTAGAGATACATGCAGCGGAGTTCCCCACTGAGCGATCCTGCTCCGCCGGGAGGTCCAGAAGAGAGGCTCTTCGTTCGCTCCCTTCTGGTTCAGGGAGAGTGAGAGGGTCTAAGGCCCAGCTCAGGTTTACTCCAATGAGCTATAAGACGGTATCAACATTACGCGGATACCCACGACACTCACCAACATCAGTACCAGCCAGGAGATCTCGTCTGGTTAAGCACCCGTGACATCCGCCTGCGTCAGGACACTAAGAAGCTGGGCCCCAGATACATCGGACCATTTCCGGTGGCATGGCAGACCAACCCTGTCACCTATCGCCTCACCCTGCCACCCAGCTACTGGATATGACCTTCTTTCCAGATGTCTTTTGCTAAAACCATTCACTGACCCTGTCTCTTCTCCCTCCACAGAGCATGTATATACTGCACATTTAAATACTCATTGATGCCACACATATTTCTAAGTAGTATAATAAACAGTTACATTTTCATTACTCTTGGTCTTATTCATGGTCTATAAAATGTTGGCTCCATGTTCACATGGCCAGTCCTTTGAATGATAGGCCTAACTCTCTCATGAACTCTCAAATAGAAGGAAATGACTAAAGTTATGTGAACAATGTTATTTTGCACAGTAATAATAATTTAATTAAATTTCTCTTAACCATAACTTTCAAAAGACGCCATAGTCTATTCTTCACTAGAGCGCTTCTGTGACAACAGGAGGCATTTGACATCCATTATAATAATATCATAACAGAGTTTGTTAATGAATGTAAAGGATCAACCTGCAAAGGTGAAGAGACAACATGTTCATTAAATGGATATTCTGGCCATCAATGGGTACACAGCCATTACACATTAACAGTGCTCTAGAGACTTGTTCCGCTACCCCTTTCCTAATCTGGTTTTCTGCCTGAATAAAGAAACACTTCCTTTGAAATACTTTGTTAATGGAGCATCCAATGAACCTCTATAGCATTTTTGTTTTCTGAAATTCATCAGCACAATCCATTTATTATTTACCCATTAATATCCAGTCTGAATGAATTAAAGAGCTGTGCAAAATTTCCAGCATGTTCTGACCTTGAATTTTCCTCCTCTGTGGCCTGAGATGGTGAAGTGGAAGATGATTTGTGTGTGGTGAAGAGCGTGTTGACACCCTTGAGTAAATAAATGTCTTTGGCAAGCAAAAAAAAGGAAAAAGGATTAACATATCTGGACTAAACTTATTTGATCCTGTGAGAATCATCAATATTAAATAGTAAGGGAAGAGAGTGAAAGTGCTGACAAGGGTTTTCAGCGGAAGGACTCACTACGGTGTTTTAAGACTCCAGATAAAGAGGTGCTACTCTGAATTTTAAAACAACATAATGAGTGTTTTACTTCCGTGCATAGCATTCACAGATTTATTTAAAAATTCCTCACCCGCCCCTACTCAAGTCTTGCTCTTGATCAGGGTTTTTTAACTGGGTGGGCTTTTCTCTCCATGGGCTACTCAGGATAGATGTTCAGAGTTAAAATCGGTTTAAACAATTTTTAATTAATATTTTTTTATTTTACATATTTAAACTTATTAGTTAAACATTTTATCATAGCAGTAGTCACTAGAGCTGGGCTATACTGCAGACTTTGGGATCGATCTTATGCAAAGTAAATACAGACAGAATTGCCAATACCAGTACTGATACAATTCTAAAAAAATATAAATAAATAAAACAGTGTAACGATTTTATACAATAACTTTTGAATGTTTCAGTAAAACACAATCAAAAATTATTTACATGGAAAAAAAGCATATTGTAATTTCTGTTCTCAAAGCAAAACAGAAGTATTTCAGTTAAAAAAAAAGTTTTTGTAATAATATGAATATACATATGCATTTTTAAACTATAAATAGTGAATTCACAGATTTGCTTTCTATTAAACAGCGAGTGAGTTTAGTTGAGAAATTTATTTATATGTTTCTGCAACTCTAATTTAAAATCTCAAAGCTAAACTTAATTCAAATGAACAATATTATAACAAACCTCTTGCATGAAACTTTTTACACCTATGTTTTTTGTTTGTTTTATCATTACTGCTCTCATAAATGTCAAATCCAGCATTGATTGTGCAAAACATGGACATATTCAGCTAGGTTTCTTTGAAATCAATTGAGGCTGAGTTTGAGTAAATTAGTGAGTTTGGGTAAATCAGCCACTTGATAAAGCATCACTACAAGATAATAAAAAAATGTCAAAAAGTTATTAGGAGAATTAGAAACCTCAGTTCTCCTTCAATTAGACTCAATGTAAGCAGCTCTCACTCAATTTGACTCCCAGTGAATTATGCAAAACTTAAAATATTAAAATAACTTAAACAATAGAAAATAAATTCTCACACAATTATAATTATGGTCAGTTATATTAAATAAATACATATCAGTTAAATACACAACAAAATTCTAACATGGGTGTTACTGGGAATCTGCTTACTCCTGGGACCAGCCTCAAGTGGCCAGTCTGGGAATTACAACTTCAGTCATTTCACATAGGAAGTGACTCAAGTGGGGGGGTTGCCAGCTTGGTTGGGAATATGTGTGCTTGTGCGGATGCTGGATTGGCACTGTTGGGTCACAGGATTACAAGACCTCACAGGTGAAGGAGAGGCGATGTGTGCAGATCTGGCCAGATGAGTCGAAAGGAGATGAAAGCAGAGTCGATTTGGAGAATCTTGAACAACATTCCTATTAAAAATAATCTGATTATCTTGGTTGTGGATAGTGTCGATCCGATTCCAATACCAATGCCAGTATCGATACTCGTATTCTTCTGCCCACACTTTGTAATAACTGCTTCGTAGACTTGTGTATAAGACATCATTGCCTGATTATTCACAGACCCGTTGTTAGTACCTACATCCTTGAGTATAAGTATTGAAATCTTAACAGATCATCTAAATGATGATTTCCAACATGGTAGCAGAGAGAGACAGGAAAATAGGAGTGCATGGAAGAAATCCCAATATACTGCTGAACAATCTCAATTGTTGTCATATTTTTAGGTTTAGATAGATAGACAGACAGACAGTCATTATTAAATAATTTATGAACTTAATTCAAATGAAATAGCAATTTTGGAGATATTGCATCTGGATCCTTCTTCACATTTTATGTTGTTCTATCAGAATTTGCTACTAAGTGAGATTTGCCTAGCACATATGCGTAGACACAAACATTGTTTTCTTTAAATTTTTCCACACCATAATCCTTTGTGTCATACTGTTTATGGAGGATAATAATGTTAAACACTTTCCAAAACTTTTAATTTATAAAATGACATTTACAATGACTTGTAAAATATTTTAATTCAACATTTTATGTTATAGAGCATTTAATGCAAACATGTAAAATTGAAATCAGACCCAATGCGGTGATCAGTAAGCATTTTTTAATGTTAAACATGTACTATTGTACTCAATTTAAAGTGAGGGTAGACAAATCTCGCAGGGTAGCAATACTTGTTAGAACAATGCCCCCAAAACCTTTCAATCAATTTAAAAAATAAAAATATTGAACGTTCTTATTTTGGCCTTTTTCTTGCAACACAAGTGTACCCTTAGCCTTTACATAAAGGTACTTCTAAACTTAAGGATTTTTACGCCCTCTTATTCTGACAGATGGAACAAACTCACTCTGAATGTCATTAATTTCTAGTTTCTCCATGACAGACTTCTTCCAGTGGAATCTTTGATAGGAAGCCGACTGGCGCTTCCTTTAGCCTGTGGTCATAGGAAAAGCCATGTGGTAGCCACATAACTACCAGTTTCTGAGAGACCGGGTAATTTTTTCTTTATTTTCCCTTCTTTTTCTTCTGCATTTTCAAAAGCAATGGAAATGTAATGTATTCTTCAGGGGTCATTAGTCGAGTTCCTAAAGGTGCTTGTAAATCACATTAAAAACTTCTATAGCATTCAGAAAAGTGTGAAAACAAGATGTACCAAGCATTTATTGACCTGATGGAGTCCTAAAACCAGCTAAGATTCCAGTCTTAGTTTATGTTTTATTAGGATTGACCACCATCAATCTGCAGTTAAATGATTTTTTAAATAGATCAGAACAAGCACTTTTGATGTTTTAGCTCACCCAGAAACACCTACATTTTTACTACAATTAAGATAAATATCACAAAGACACTAAATGCAAAGGAAATTATGAATATAAACCGCAGTTTACATTATATAAATAAATGTATATATGCTGTAGTGCTGTCGAAATGAATTTGCTAAATCATGCCATTTTTTCTTTGTAAATTAATATTAATTTTTACTCACGCTTGTATTGTTTAGAATTGTTATGGTGCGTAAAGACCAGTTGATAGTCCAGGGCTGTCAGAACTTGTCAAGTGACGAGTGGGCTCAGTCCTGTGCTACAGAATGCAAGGTAAACGAACAGCTGAAGATGTGATGCAGTTGATGCAAGAAATCCCCCAGTTATGTGTGTCACTAGACTGTAATATTTAAGGTTGGCTAAAATTGCACAAAATAAAAAGGATTGCAGTTACAGTTTTTTACAATTGCTAAGAAAGTTTTTTCAATACATTTTACAAGTTTGATTAACTCTTAACACTACGACTCAAAACACACAATTGGCAAAACAGTTAATTTCATTCTCAAAATCCTTCATTCTAAACAAAACTCCAAAACTCATTTTCAAAATACTAGAATACAGTTTTCAAAACACTAACACTAACACTCAATCATAACACATTTACAATTTACGCTTTACAATTACATATTTATGGTGTTGGTGGAGCTTGAGTGTAAAAGAAGTTCAAGCATTTAAAATTGGTGTTAACTGAATGCATTTTGTATCAAAGCAACAAAAAATGTGTTGATTGTATCGCCTACCTCGACGGATGTTGTGCTAATCATGTTATGAGTTTAGGAAAGTTGTTAAATGTATTGAAAAAAACTGTTATAGCAATTGTGAAAAACTGTAATCACTAATATATATGTAAGAGATATACAACAGCTAACCATTATATATACATTTTTAAACGCACGATGTGGAGGCGAAGAGCTGCACGACGCGAAGCACGAAGTGTGTTTAAAAATGAATATATAATGCTTAGTTGTTGTATATCCCGTACATATATATCCCTTTATAAAAATACATCAGGAACTGACACAATCTTGGAAGGCACCTCTTACTGTGAGGTTGGTCAGTCTCCCCTCTCTAGCTAGAGGGAACGACGCGATTCCCCGGACGGTGCACTTACCCACATCCCCCTGGGAGGACCAGTCAGGCGCTTAGTAGTGACTACTGATGCTTCAAAATTCAGGGGGGGTGCTGTATGCCTGAAATACAAAGTCTCAGGGTTTTGGACAGAAAAATATGCTTCCTGGAGCAAAAATCACCTAGAGCTATGTAGAGTGGTCCCAGCAGTAAAATACTTCAGGAGATGCTGCAGGGACATCATGGTTTGGTCACCCAGTTTGTCAGCTTTCCCTTGCAGACTGCTAAACTAGAGTCAGCATTGGGGTCTGTCCCTAGTTCCAGTCCATATTCACGGCAGGTTGGACCGTACAGCAGATGGACTGTCATGGTGGATGGAGACTCCATCCTCTAGCTGTCCAGCAGATCTGAGAGAACCCTGGTATAGCAGAGATAGACCTGTTCACAACCTCACAGAATGCTCAGTGCCGGCTGTTTCCCAAATAGGGGATGGACACTTATGTCCCCCAGCCTCAACCGTATGGTCATGAGTAACAATGTATGGCTCCTGCTTCACAACAGGAAGTGTCACAGTTGCATCCACTTTATCTGCGATGGTGTGGTTACGTGACCATCAGCACGACTGCTGATTGGCATTTTGAAAAGAGTGTGGAGAGAGTTGAGCGCCCCTAGTGGAGCTTCCCATAGTTGTCACCGTCAGAAGTCTCAGGGACTCATCGACTGTCTTCAGGGAACAGGGGTTACAGAAGTAACCATTAGGATTTTCCTCGGTCCATTTGTTTTAAGAATCTAAAGATCAAATTGTGCAAACATTGGGATATTTAATTTCACTTGCAAATCAAAAAGTTTACTTCAAATAGTATTGGTAAAATATTTGAATATTTGTGTTGAATAAATAATATTACATAATTAAATGTAAGTTAATTTACTACAAAGTTTCATTACATGCCCTTCAGCATGCATATATAACTTAATATTTATCAGTAAATTTAATCATTCATTCATTCTACATCTTCATGTCGGCTTTCTTCCCACAGTGCCACAGAGGAATGAACCGCCAACTCTCTGGCATATGTTTTACGCAGCGGATGCCCGTCCAGCCGCAAACCATCGCTGGGAAATACATTTAATCAAATTTAATCAATTCAATTTACCTGCAGATAATTATTAAACTGTGATTTTCTCCCTAAGTTGGCTTTGAATAAATAAGACAAACCTAAGTATTTTTAGGTTAACTGAACTAATTGAATTTACAGTGGGCATCACGGTGGCGCAGTGGGTAGCACGATCGTCTCACAGCAAGAAGGTTATTGGTTCCAGCCTCAGCTGGATCAGTTGGTGTTTCTGTGAGGAGTTGGCATGGTCACCCAGTGATCGCGTGGGTTTACTCTGGGTGCTCTGGTTTCACCCACATAGTCCAAAAACATGCGGTATAAGTCAATTGGGTGAACAAAATTTTCCATAGAGTATGACTGTGTTTGAATGTTTCCCAGTGATGGGTTGCGGCTGGAAGGGCATCCGCCGCATAAAACATGTTCCAGTAGAGTTCATTCCGCTATGGCGACCCTGAAAGGGGAATAAGCAGACAAGATGATGGATGGATGAATTTACAATATGTGATTAATCAAGATTAGTCCTTTTGAAGACCATGCAATCCATTAGTTTGTTTATTTTTTATCAGTTAATGGCACGAACATTGTGTCAAATTAAAAAAGATTTTTTTTTCACACGTGAAGACTGATCGAAATTAGGGGGAAGTCACTTGTTCAAAAGTCAACTGAGACTCAGAGCTAGTTTCATTCTTATTTACCTCTAGGTAATGTGGGGAATGAGGTTAGTTGAGTGGTAGTAGATTAGTGAGTATTATTTCCACTGTATTTAATTTTGGCTTGCCAAACTTTCCACACACCATGGTTTTTGTCATCCTGCCTGCTTTGTTTGAAAGCCAAAATAACCCTAAATGGCTTTGTAGATCTCAGGAGCAACATCTTGTATTTCTATGCTAGTTCAGAACATTGATAACCACATATGAGTCGTGTACCAATGATTGTGAGACTATAAATGAACATCTACCTGACCTTGAGACTGCTCTCACAAGATGTTGTTGCCCTGATGTGGTGAAGAGCTGCTTAAAGAGACTCCATTTGGTTTTCTGCCAATGAGTGGTTGGATGTTTGAACTTATTTATAAATAAATACCTAATTAAATAATTGATTCAGCTCTATTTTAATCAATTCATGTGTTGCCATATGAAATATTGCAATAATTTTACAGAGTTGCTTGTATGACAGTCTCAACAACATGAGCAGGAAAACATAATTCACTCAGAACACAAAATTGTATACATTAATCTTGTACAAGTTATTTGTTAAATTACTCACTAATTGATCAACTTTCAGTATGCAGTAAGTACAGTTACAGTGTACACTAACTAATCAAAGTAAAAGACAATTTTACTTTGCAAAAACTGACAGGTCATATGTGAGAGTGATTGTGCTAGATTACGAACTTCACAAGAATTTTGACCAAAATGTCCTGATGTTTGATCAAGCCATTTACAAAAGAACAGGATGTTCACACTCCATTCATACTGAGACAGTAACGTTTCTGTGGTCTCTGTGATATCAACAAGAGTGGAAGAAGTTTTGCATCAGCAGTCTCTTTCTGATGCGTCTTTTTCATCTCCTAAAGCGTCGCTCCATGGCTTACAGGATGTCAAGTTAATGTTCGTATCTATCGATTTCCTAACAAGCGTGACCACACTGAAAGTACCTTGTGGGCTTAGTGTGGTAGTGTCAAATGATCCCACAACGCTGACAGGAAGTATCTATTTCTTATTGATGACACAGATCTTTGTGTCAATTGCTGTAGGTGCTGAAGCGGCATGAGATGTTCTGCATTTATCTTGGATCAGTTTCATTATGATGATTGACACAAGTGTTGAGAGGTTAATGAACATAGTGATCATCACAAGATTCTTAGGTCAAAAATTTACATGTGTGTATGTTGGGAACATTTTTTGTTGTGAACTGATTTTACAAAAGGATTTAACCTAAAAGCCATCAGTTTAAAGACTAGGAATTATTTTGAACAATTGACCACCAAACTTAAGCAGCTTTAAATATACTTAAAGATAAAAAAAATTTTTTTACAAATTTGAGAGCGCTTTAGACATCTCTAACTAAAAATAAAAATGATTAATAAAAATAAGACCATAAAAGAATTAACCAACTATTTTATAGGAAATATTTTTGATATTGCTGGATTTATATATTTATTTGCTTCATCTGGGAACGGTTTGCAGGGGCTGCCACCTAAACAAGGGTGCCCAGACTTCTTTCTCTATATGTAAGCTTCATATGGGCGTCGAGAACAGATGGCTGAGCCACCTCCGCTGGCTCCTCTTGTTCTTTCACCCTATCCCCATCAGCCTGTGGAGGACACCTGGCCATTTGAATTCAATAACCCAAAGCTCATTATTATAGCAGAGGGTGAGAGAATAATATAAATTGAGTGTATAATCTTGAACATTTCATTCAAAACCATTTCCTCTGCTTCTATTTTTTTAAGATCATTTTATCTTACTGGAAATCTTTTTTTTCCAGGGTGCTTCTCTTTCCATAGTTTGAATGAAATGAAAAATACAGAAATAATTGTAGCTGGCATCAACTTTTCACTATTCACAGAAGAGGTGTGAGAGATACTGTTATACTGATACTGAATTTTCTCAGCATAAAAAAAAAAACAAGAAAATATCTAATGGGTTTGTTACTTTTCCAATTTTTGAATTGGTTTATTAATATGCCTTGGTCTTTGTGACAAACCATTTTCTTCGCTTAATTTGTAGGTGTTTGTGAGAAAAGGAGATCGTGGACCAGGAGAACTTGATATCTTCAATTTTTGACAAACACAGCCTTGCCTTCAAGGCACCAATTTCTCGCTTGCTCTTCAGGCCTGGTGTTTGTTCAGTACTGTATTTGAGCAGTTTGTTGTGTTAAACACAGAGGAGAAATTCCAGGTATGGGTCACCGCATATCTAACAATCACATCTCTTTCACTTCACAGAAACACAGCTGTTGAGAGCAGTTATATTTCATTTGTTTGCAATGATGAATGTTTACTGATTATTTCCTAAATCCAGCTGATGTAGTTGTAACCCAAAATAAAGAGTACCTCTTATGCACTTTTTACATGTACAACATCAGTCTCTTGCTTCATCTGAAAACTTTAGGTTCAAGGTGCACATTAGATATTGCTTTAACAATAGTGTTGTGAAAAGTAATGTGTTAACACCAATGTTGTGCACGTGCCTTTAAAAAGTAATTAGTTACTAGTTACTTTTCATACATAGTAACTGAGTTAGTACCTGAGTTACATTATTAATTATCTTTACCAGATACTATTTATCTGGTAAAATAAGTATTGTGTTACAAAACAATGATTACATTACTTAAATGTGTGAAATACATTTGTATAATAAATTTACACCATTCCATACTAATTTAACATGATAGAAAACCGTCAAATTTAACATAACATTATATATATATATTATCAAATAAAACCCAATAACTGGTTTAGAAATGTAAAGTTTTATTGCACAGAATATAACCT
This sequence comes from Danionella dracula, assembly GCA_900490495.1. Taxonomy (NCBI): domain Eukaryota; kingdom Metazoa; phylum Chordata; class Actinopteri; order Cypriniformes; family Danionidae; genus Danionella; species Danionella dracula. The sequence goes on along the minus strand of UELW01000004.1, from coordinate 1,965,213 downwards.
GTCAAAAACTTAGTCTATAAACAACAATCCTTAAGAAAAAATGAACAAACAATACCAATATTATTATTAAACTACTATTTTGTTTAATTTTGCCTGAGATATTAGTAAATGTGGGCGGGGGGGGGGGGGGGGTCAAGTTTTACTTGCTTGGGTTTCGTGGCTTCATCTCCTCCTGTTAGCAAAGCAAACATTATCACCTGCATTTTTGCGCTGTGTAACAATGTTAGGTGCTTCATAATAAGTTACTAGTCACTGATGCAGAAATACTTTTTTTTCAGGGCACAAGTTGCACTTAGTAAATATTCTTGCCTTTCACCTGATTGAGAGGAAAAGTATGGTTATGAAATGGTTTGTCATGGTTTGGGCTCGAAGTCTTGATGAACACGAATGATGGTTCCTGTTGTGTGCATGTGTGTAAAGACCCGCCCCACCCTGCCTCTGGTTGGCAAACAATAGACAGTTATTTTATCTCAGCCAATGGGGAAGCTGTAATTGTTTTGATTATGCGTTACTGAAAAACGTAGGGTCGTTAGTAATGCCATTTATTTATAGGGTTATTCCCACTATAGTTTTTTTTTCTTCATAACACATATGTATTTTTTGCCCTTCCTCTGGCTCTTAAAGACCAACTGTTGTCAATAACATGCTCTCATCACATTTACCTAACCTCCAAAAAGTCAGAGCTTGTAAGGTCTCTTATTGGACGGCATGGCATGAAGCCCATGATTCATCAATATTGGATTTTGTTTAAAACATTCTAATAAACTATTTTAATTGCATTTTAAACAGACACTTATAGGCACATTTGATATATAATGAAATGGAATCATTGGCACCCTATTAGGTAGTTGTAGAAACTTTTGAAGAAATTGCTGCATTTCTCTTTATTAAAGCCACACAATACTTGAACCTCCCACACATTCCTTGAATCAAGATTTAGAAATAAAAAATATAACGAATTTTAAATTCTGTATCTGGCTGGACCATCAAAATATAAGAGAATAGTAATGATTACAACACAGTAACCCAGGTAAGTAAAATTTGACTTACTTTCCCATGTCATATATTGTTAAGTACTAATAATAAATACTATAGTAATCAAAAGTTGCTCACTACCCAGTGGGAATCCATTAATCAGAAGTGATATGGCACCAACCTTGAAACCCTTGCCAACCCAATACTCCTTTCCCTCCAGAGTTATTTTCCCACACAGCACATTAACAGCTAATGTAATAAAGAAAATGTCTAACTACTTATCAATGTTAATTAATATACTGTATTGTAATGTTTTAAGTTAGTAGAAATGGAAATTATTAAATAGTTACAAAATTCAGACATCTAACACAAAGGAAAGGGGCATGAAGAATTAAAACAATTTCAGTATCTATTTGTGACACTGTTCCATTTTCTTCCAGATTTCTCATATTACATGTGTTTGACAGTTTAACATAAACTAAATTAAAAGGAAAACAGTTTTATTACTTTTTATGCAAAACAAAATGCTTGATTAGTGGGCTTTTACTTTGCTGCTGAAAACCTACAAATTCTACCCTATTTTATGAGCACAACTACATCAGATTTATAGAGCCGATCGCAGCTCTGAATGGTTTTATTAGTGACACATTTACAGCGCTTGAAATTCTTGGTCCTGGTAAGCCACCCAGGCTTTTGCCATCTACACTGTGCCACCCTTGCGTTGCAAGGTTTGTCCTTTAATAACCACAATGGAGTGTGATGTAACGGGTTACAGAATCATTTATTTTTGTGTAAACATTCTAAAGCATTCAAAACTCTTCAGGGTTTAGCAAGGTAATTCAATATCAAGCAGTACACTTCACCTTCAAGACCATAGATTAATCTTTTTGGGGGTTTGATGAGGAGAACAGGAAGCCAAAGATGAGTCCAGACAGGCCCTTGACCTTGTTTGAGCAGGCGGTTGTAATTAAGTCTCAGGCTAGAAACTGGACTCCAGTATGACGCAGTCTAAGTCTGAATGCAGAAGTGGAGGTCGGAAAAAGAAACACGATTCTCTTTGGCTCAGTTGCTGCACTGGAAAGCGATGCCAAGGCCGAGGTTAGGCCACTAATGCGTCCAAACGAGGACTCTTACACATGCAGACACACTCTCATAAACACGCATGCCAGTGTCGCCACAGACCAGAAAGCAATGAAGAGTTATGAGGGCTTTGGTTTTCCTGGGACGAATGTTGTCGGGGAATTATCTGTTATGCATTAAAGTGGGTGTTGAACTTAATGCAGCTTTTATTTCAGGAGATCTCTTTTGGATCATAATGTTGAATATACATAAGAAAAAAACTACAAAGAGACAGTTTGGGGAACTAGGATTGGAAAAAATGGCTAAAAGCAACAATACAATAAAAAAAAAGTCTGCATTTATGTTGGATAACCAACAGGTTTTTTTAAAACAACAATAACTTTATTAAGATAATGCTGTAAAAAAATCTACATCATTGGAATATGACACATACTAGTAGGAACTGCGTTTGTAGACAAATGCAAAAAATATATATTTTCAACAAGATTATGTTTTCTGTTTAAATTAATTATATCCACCAAATCACCCCAGAAGGTCTTTGTTTATTCTCAGAGGGTTTATTGCATTTAGCAATCGTGCTTTTCACATATTATTTTGTAAAAAAACGTATGTTTACTGCCGAAACAAAGACATACCATTCTCGTGCATTTGTCAGTATCTGCATTTCAATTAAACCTTTGCACAAACTGTATGTCATTTTTGGAAATATAAAAAAAAATGCACAATTGCATTCTTTCCATTAAACCATAAATATGCCATTAAAAACAAACCAACTCACTCGATGAGTCATTCAAAAAACATGGCAATGGATGTGAACAATACTCACGTGACTCGCTTAATTTTAGCTAAATTATTCAAGAACAGATTTGGGAAATATACCATCTCATTTATCGCAAATCAATTTCTTTTTTTGTTGAAATTCTCGTGTTTCCTTTAGGCGGATTTTATTGGCAATCCAATTTATGCATTTGACACGGACCCTTAACAGAAAATAAACAGCACTTTAGTGGGCTAAGGCCACCTCTTCGCTGGAATATGGATGACTGTTTCTTTTCTGGGTCAGTTTTCTTTATTCTGCTCACAGACAGCAGACTTGATTAATTGTTAGGAAATGTATGATTTATTGTGTTAGCAAATCATTGGGTTACGGGTCATTCTTCAGATAAATCAGGCTTAATATCTGGAACTAACAGGTTTTTAACACTAATTTTGACAATGTCATGGTGATTTCTTTTCTTTTCACTTATCTAATTTGCTTAGAAACACAGACTCCTTTGTGACAGCCATAACAAACACTCTTCGGTAACATTTTCTTAGCTCTGCCTGTTTCATGCCTTTTATTTATCTTCAGTACAGAAGTGAAGCACTACTAACCAGTGGCAATTTTACCTTTTTGGAACCCAAGGCAAACCCTGAGTACCCTGAGTAGACACTCAGGTTGTTAATTAGAATCAAACAAATCAAACAAACAAAAAATGCTGTTTCTGCACATCGTTTCTGCTGCTGCTGTGTTGTGGTTAGTTTTCCTGTTTATTGATTACATGGAATATATGCCAAGAGCTTTGTATTGTCTGAAATAAATATGTGTTCAATTGTTTTATGTGAAATATTCAACCTGAAGTGCAAATTTTAAAGGATTTCTGCTGGTTGTTATAAGTCATAAATTCCATAATGCTATAATTGGTAATATGTATATGTATAATATGTATAATTGCTATAAAATGTTTCAAAGTAAGCGTCACGGTGGCGCAGTGGGTAGCACGGTCGTCTCATAGCAAGAAGGTCGCTGGTTCTAGGCTCGGCTGGGGCAGTTGGCATTTCTGTGTGGAAAGTGCATGTTCACCCGAGTTTTCTCCGGGTGCTCTGGTTTCCCCACAAGTCCAAAGTGAATTGAGTAAGAACAATTACACATAGTGTTAAAGAGTGACTATGTGTGTGAATGTTTCCCAGCGATGGGTTGCGGCTGGAAGGGCATCCGCTGCGTAAAACATATGCCAGAGAGTTGGCAGTTCATTCTGCTGTGGCGACCCCGAAAGGAAGAAAGCTGACATGAAGATGAATGAATGAGTGTTTCAAAGTTCTATCTTCTGGACCAAACATAGGTTGTTTTATAAAGCCTGTAAAAATCAAAGTTTATATTTCTGAATAAAAACATGCTTTTTTGGGCATTTTACCAAAATTACTCCGCTCACCCTGCCTCTCTCTGCATGGAGGGATGTTTAGCTGTTTGGTGTATGTATGTATTTCGGTAGAAGTATGCGAGAGCTATATAATAATACAAAGTAAAAAACAGTCAATGTTTATTTTTCTTCATGAGGAATGCGCACAGCATGATTTAAATTTTGTGCCAAAAATGTTGCCAACATTAATAGAAATGCCATTGTGATATAATTTTGGTAGACATTTTTTTATTCATTTTAAAATAATACACTTACTTGTTCTGAAGTTGGAGCACGTAGATTTGGTACAGATCTAAGTTTCAGACTCAACTTCATTGCAAATCTTCTTTGTACTGACCCTCGTTCAAAAACAGCAAAATAGCTTGAGCAAACAAACATGTCTCCCAATGCATTTCCTCCATAAATCAAAGTTAGCAACTCAGTCTTCATAAGTTCCTTTAATAGTACCGTCATGTACTTCTTTATATCTCAAAACATTGAAATCCTTTGAAGCCATGGCTACACACGAGCAAAATGGAGGTCTTTTGCGTTTACAACCAGACAGAGAGGGTTGGAGTTTATGGTCATTAATGTGTGAGACTTACAGTAGTTGGCATCATTTACGGTGAGTGTTAGGGTGAGTGTATTTAGAGGGTGTAAAGTATTTGTTCTGATTAATATAAAACCCTTGGATGGTTTTATCATTTTAAAGGGAATTTGTACACACATCAATGAGCCACATTTTTGTCCAAACAGCTAAAATTTTCAGATTTTTATCTGAAACCTCCTTTAAAGAGGGCACCTCTTTTATGGCCACCTCTTTCCTGGAGCTTGGATGACTCAATTTTCTTTCCAGGTCAGTTTTCTTGATTCTCCTCACTGACAGCAGATTTCAGTAATTGTCAGGAACAAGTGTACAATTCATTACGTTAGTGTATCATTGCGTTTCGGGTCGTTGTGCTCTCTCCTGTCAAGACTTCTCTACATACTTCCCTCAGAATGAAATCCATCCATCAGGGCTTAAGTAGCTTTCCAACAGGACGTTGACCTTGAGTCCCTGCCATTGATTTCCTGTGGTGTCGCACAGAAAGGGTCGTTACCAGGCTGGCGAACAGCAGGGCGTGATTGGGAACAGATTCTTCAACTCCCGATACGCGGTGCTGATGGATGGCCTTTGTCTGCAGCACATCAATTCTCACCTGCCTCGGCGGAGGTGACACCTGCGCTGAATTTATCATAATACAACAAACTGACAGATCAACCTGGGGAAGACGAAGCCGAGCGGAATCCCTAAATAAAACCCCTCTCTGAGGACTTGCGCCAGAAGCAACTCCTGTGGGTTTATCTGAAGACAGAAATACACAGAAAGACAGAAGAAGAGAAAAAATTATGACGTGGTAGAATGTGGTACCTTAAATAAAAACACTGACAATGGAAATATATAAGGATTGTTTAATTTGTTTTAGATATATTATTTCAATTATGTTCTTTGTGTAACTTTGATTCAGCTTCACCATTACTGGGTAAGGTTAGTAAACCCAATACAAAAACAGTCTGGAAACATGTTTCTTATTTGAATAGAGAAACACTATTTTGAAGACTCTCTTAAGACACTCATTATTTCTATATTTTTTGTCAGTATTAAATTCCACCTGGTTTAAAACAAAGATAACTAAACCACTATTCACCAATGCATAATTTCTTCAAAATGAACGTTTGAAAATATAATGGCTACTTCCAATTAAGATGTTTGGAGCACGCATCAACCAGATGTGGGGTGGAGGAGAAATTAGGACAGGAATGTGTGGAATGAAGAATAGCAAACATCCAGAAAACCTCGTTTCAAACATGCTTTTTGTTAAAAGCCTCAATGCAAAAGCTACAACTTCTGTTTTGTTTTGTAATATGATAACTGAACCAAGTTTTTTTTTTTTTGGATTATCACAAATCACACTCACACTGAGGCAAGATGGGGTGCTGCAGTACAAATTGCACTTGATTGCGCTCACATTTGTAGAAGAAAATTGATGAGCTTGCTTGGTTTGCATGCGAAGTAATGTTATTGGATTTTGCATCTTGGATTAAGGCAAATCATCTGTCCTTGTTGAACTTCTGGTCCAACAGCAAAGGAGACTGATTTATGTTGTATATACAGGCAGAGAGTAAAATAATAATGTGTGATGTTTATACTAAAATTATATATATTTAGAGTCTTGCTACTGTTTGAAATAGCAGTTTTACACTAAATAGTTTTAAATGCTTCTTGGTAAACAGTACAGTCATGGGGAAAAATCTCTTCACTAAAGCACACTCTCACGCGCATTCTTACAGAGACGATGTGGACACCAGATTGTGACTTGTTTAATTTCGTTTGCAATCAGAAAATTTTCCTGTTGTGGTACTAAATTTATATCTTGCCCAAATGGCAGATGGAGACATTTGATGGTGTTTCAAATACAGTTTTAATCTGTTTGATATAAGTGTTAATGTGGCTGACAAAAGCCTCTAGGATTATATTCAAAATAATTTAAAATCGGGGTGATAGGGGTAATCAAGTGTTATTGGTCTGGAAACAACATGGAGGCAAGCGATTGACAGATTTTTCAGTTTTGGGATGGAGTATCCCTCTAAACGATCTTTTAGCCCTATTAACCCTTGAAAGGACACCTGTGTTTTTGGGCTGAAAAACAGCATTCTGGTTCGGATCAAGTACTAAGGAGTTGCATTGGTGTTTTTTCTTGTTTTTGCTGGATGGTAGGTGTTGTAAAATTGTACTTTCTATAAACAGATGTTATTGCATACAAAAAATAAACATTGCACTTGAGTCTTTTTATTTAACTATTAACAGATTTATTCATTTATTTTTAAAACATTGATAGCTATTTTTCTGATAAATTTAGCTTTTTTTAATATTAGCATTGCTTCCAACGATTGATTCACTTTTATTTAAAAACAGTTTTAGGAACATAAATGGGAATTGTGGATTTTCATTTACTGAATCTATAAAGATGTTTTAGTCCCTAAAAACTTTCAAGCACATATTTCTAAAAATATAGATAAATCAAAAGGGACTTTAAAAATCAAAAATGAATTCATAATGATTTAATTATTTAAATAATCAGTTTAGAAATATTAACAAGCATGTGTGAAAGATCTAAAAATTGAGAAACTCATACCCCCTAAGCTGGTAATTGTTATTTTAAAGAATACTTTGATAGTAAGTTAGTAGTTCAGTGTTCTAAAAGTGTTTTTTTGAAAACACAAGAAAAAGTGAGGTACTTTGCTTTCCTATGGAGCATCAGACGAATCTACAATAGCTCTCGTGATAATCTTGTCTCTGTCTGCGCTTGGACAAGCAAAGTACAGATTTAACAGCCTGTGAAGAGATTAAGAGAAAGAGTGACTGAAAAAACATCCCTCTCTCTCTTCTTGCAAAGCCACTCAGGTATTGTCCCTATGGCGACTGTAAGGGGGCCAAGCCAGACCACAGCTCTTGGCTCCAAACCACAGAATGGAGCAGACGAGCATTTAAGCTTTACCCGTTGGCCCCTCTCTCCCCCCCTTAACAACACAATGCCCTCTTTCAGACTGTGTGCGGCCCTCCGTGAACCAGAGACCAACAGACTTCACCCCCCACATCGGTTAACCCTTTGCTCCGAAGAGCTTAACACCACACAGCAACATCTCAAAGCAGATGTGATGGATTCCAACATTACAGTGAAGTAATGACATCATTGAAATGCATAACATCATAACAGAAAAGTTCCACAATTTGCAAAATCTCTCTCATCAATATTCAGACCTGAGTACATTATAATGTTTAAATATGTTTAAGATTCATACCAGCTTATTAGAAAAGTTTCCCCAAAACATAAAACATAGAAGCATGTCAATTATTAAAGAGGAAAAAAATGTCAAATAGCAGTATTCACACAGAGACCATTAGTTGTGTGGTTTGTGAGTGTCAAGTCTGAGGTGTCCAAAGTCAGTATTGGAGGGGCATAGCCCTCAACAAATTATCTCCAACTGAAAAAAAAAAATCTTAATGTAATCTTAAAAAATCTTAATAAAGGTCTTAATGCCCAATTTAGATTTTATTAGTGAAATATCATTTTTTTGTGGGTGTGCTCGCTACACAAAACGTGTGTGCAAATAACACACAACAAGCTCGTTACAACATGCGACTTGTACCCATCTTGTGCGACTTGTATAAATGTTATCCTGCTTTCTGTCATCTGCACATATATAGAAAATGGCTTCGATCAAAACGAAAGTAAACATGGACAAGAATGTAATTTAAGTTGATTGTGTGGCTTTATTTTAGTGCATTCTGGATTGGAGCCGACATCATTTCAAGCAAATCATATAAAGAAGAAGACAAAGAAGAAATATTTATTAGTTCTATTACTTAACTTTCTTTCTACTGACTGCTTTCAGTTCCCACCTTAGCATTGATTGTTGAGGAATACAAGGCCTGTCCTCATACAATACAATACTTTTTTGAGAATGTAAATCAGTGGGATCTGATTGTGGGGATTAGACACTGTATTAAACATTTCATAAAAGTAATGGTCACTCTGGTAGCAAGTGTTATCGTTTCTAAAAATTATGAAATGTTCAGTAGATATTCTTCCAGTCCCTTACTAACCCACCAAATTTCTGTGCCAGAAATAAATAGAACAAAATTTCCTAACATTTAGACAGAACTTTATGGAGTACTCCCGCTATTTTATGTGTTTGAGGGGATCACCAATATGCAGCATCCAACTGGATGACATGGAGACTGCCAATCTGGTTCAGAACACTCACCACACACTGACTTAGTGACAGACAGGAGAACAATGTGGCCAATTAGAATGAAATGATCTATTGATTGTTAACCAGATCTGGTATTAGTCATGGCTGCAGCAATGCCCACGGTTTCTTTAACCACTCTGTCATGTTTGAATTGGATTCTCTTTTATTCAAGACTTTGGTGGAAAATTGGGCTCAGCTTTGATTTGTCCTCTGATACCCTAAAGAGGGGCTCTAGACTAGGGACCACACACAGTAGTAAAGCCCTCTTTTGGTGTTATTACAACTATAAAACTATAACCTTCTTTGGCTTACTGAAAGCAGATATTCTTCGTAAACTCAACTTTGTGGAGGTTAATTATCATCTCTTCAAGAGCTATCAATTTGAGACCCCCAGTTTATTTGACTGCTGACTAAAGTGAGAAGGTTTATATGAAAGAGTCCATGTTTTCATTTGGTTGCAGCACTGCTCACCAATAGAGGACTCACTACTCAATGACAGCCTTTAATGACCTTTTGTATCGATCTGCAATGTCTATGATTACTGACTGGTCAGAGGTCGCATGCTTTTTTCCTATGGCCTAGAAATCGTTGGCTATTGACCACTGTTACAACATGCACATGCGCAGTAGAACTGATTAAATGCAAGAAAAAGGACATTATTGTGTCATGAGCTGAATGAAATTTAATTAATGGAACCAACACCCACGCACTAAGATGTGGTCAAGCGAGGTGATTTTGTGACAGAGAATATGGAGCTAGTGGAATCCAACAATTCCCTGAAGTCATTATTGTTTGAAAGAACGATGTTTAAGAATTTAAAATAATCAGCAGTCGAAAAGCTTTCACTCATGAAGCAAGTCATCACAGCAAAGAATGTGTTTTTTGTAGATTAATGCTGTCCCTTCCCAGCTATGTCACAATTCTTACCAAATCCATGTAATGAAATGCTTTGGGCTATGAAAACAAGCCTTGTTCTTTTAAAACCAACTTCTCACAAAAAGGCATAATTTTTTGTGAAACTTAAAAAACTTACAGTTTTGAAAAGCTTTCAAAAGAACATATATATGTATATTCTTTATGCTGGGGAGGTGACTTGCACCTGCCTCAGTCAGCGAGGCTCCCAGGAACTCACAGAGGGAACTCCTATTTCCTCACTAGGACTTTGTGAAGCTGCTTTGAAAGCAACTGCTAAAAAAAGCTCCATATAAAAACTTTGACTGATTGATTGAAGTGTGGTGCAAGAAACACAGAGAAAAGCATAAAAAAATAAAACAGCTTTGTAGCTCATTGTCTACGATATACAGATTACATTTTTTTACAACTGCTAAGACATTTACCAATATGTATTTATCAATTTATCAATACATTTAACAAATTTGCTTAATACACCGACTCAGTTACACACAACTGGCAAAACAGTTAATTTTGTGCTCAAAACCCCCCATTGTAAACAAAACTGAAAAATCCATTGTCAAAATACAATAATAAATTTTTTTAAAACACTAACACATGTTTTCTTCTGACAGCAACATTTAGTCAATCATATCACATTGAGAAAAAACTATCATCAGCTCTAATGACTCAACTGGTCTACTTTATGAGTCAGTTCTACGTTTAGTAGAACATTCTTTACATTTTTGATTTTTGGGTTCATTAACTGCATGCATTTTTTTTGCTGCAGAAATGCAACACAAAACATTAAGGCTCTTTATGTAATAAAAATAAAGGCACAGAATTACTGCAGTAAAGACTTCCTTTCCAAAAGAAAAAGATATACAAACAGAAAAACTCAGATAAATTAAAAATATCTCTATATAGCTCTATATTGTTCCTTTTTCCACTCAAGATCAGCCCAAAGAGTCATCTTTTAGAACATATGATCATGTGATTAAAATCCCAAGATTGAGTGTAGTTCTAGATGGAAATCAACTGCGATGTATACATTTACAGAACTGTATACATCTCTTTCTCATTGATAATGGAATAAAATTCAGATAAAAAATATTTGTGTTTGAAATCCCAATATGAACAGCTGTTCACTTTGACTTTATAAGTTCTATTTAAAACATGATGTTATCTGTTCTGACAAACAGCATAAAACAATTGTAAATGTAACTATAAAATGGCAAAGTTGTGGTGTTGGTGGAGCTTGAGTGTAAAAGAAGTTTGAAATTGTATCGCTTACCTAGACGGATGTTATGTCAATCGAGTTTAGGAAACTTGTTAAAACTGTAACTTTTGAAAAATCTGTCACAGCAGTTGTGGAAAGCTGTAGAAAAAAGCCATCATTCATTTATTTGATCAGGTTAAATATTAAAGTATTAAGCCAAGATATCCAATATTGGATTTATTTGAATATGAAGCTATTCAGTTTCATCAGTTATAATGCATTTTTTCTGAAATGATCCAGGGCTAAAGAATAAATGTTTGGTGCTAAAGCCTCATATGCCCAGGTCAGTCGACATCCCTGATGCAGATTCAAGCGGAGTCATACCTTTACAAAACACGTCAGTGGAAGAATGATGCTAGTCATCAAAATTAACCAAACACGCTGTAGGTAGACGTCCCACACCTAAACTAAATTCATTAAAATTATTCAATTAGAGATCACTTTTAAAAAAATGTTACTCATTATATACTTTGGGTTTTTGAGTATAATTATAGTCAGTTCACTGCCTTGCTCCTTTATGCTTAATTATAAGTTCTACCTTAAAATAAATTATCTTTGAAAACACCCTCCTCTGAAAAATGTCTTCGTCTCCTAAGTATTCCTAACCAACAGTTCGCTCGTCTGTATAATCCTTCCTCAATCCTTTATCCTAATTCCTCTGCTACCTGCCGGCTGTATTCCAGCAATCAATACTTTAAAGAATCATTCAAAGCACTTCCTAATCAAAGCATGCTAATCAGGGGCATAGCTGGGTCCAGCAAACATCTGTGCATAGATTTTTCTTCCTGTCCAATCATCTGCTCAATCAAACATTACAGGGGAAGCGAAAGACAGACAGGATCAAACGAGTAAGGAGGCAGGGTTATACTCCTCACGGGAGGATAAGGAGAAAAGAGATATATCTGGATCCATATGAACAAAGACAGAAATCATACTCTTAATTTGCTTTTACCATAATAAAAGCTCAGATTAAATCCAGAGATATGAAAGAAAAAAAAGCACAATTCTAACAAATATATGTTGGGAGACTGATGGTTGCTTACGGATATTTAATGACTTCAAAGACTCTTCAATTCATAGAAGTGTACCCTAGAGCAATATGTTAATCAGTATGATTTTTTTTTTTTTACCAATTTGCACCTAACAAAAATAACAATAAACCAACTCACATGTAAAACATCTGAGGCAGGGCTCAATAGGAGTCCTGAGTGAAAAAAAGTAGTTTTTTTTACAAATCAAACCCAGCAAACAAGACTATCACCTACAAAAGCTAAGCTAAAAAAATTATGAAAAAGAAAAATCCATAGTTCATGCTATTTATTGAACTATATAAGTTAAATAATTAACAAATAATCAACTGATTTGAAATGATTATTGATGATTTGTTGATGAAGGGTATATCAATTTGAACTCATTATTAATGACCTATTAGTTTATGATTATTAGATAGTGACTTTCCTTTAGTGTAATTGTTAGCCCACCATTTTTGACCATTAAATACACATCTACATGAGCTGCACTGCGTCTTTGTGGACTTAGAGAAAGCGTATGACAGGGTGCCGAGAGAGGAGCTATGGTCCTGTATGAGGATGTCAGGAGTGGCAGAGAAGTACGTCAGAGTAGTTCAGGATATGTATGAGAGGAGTATGTGAACAGTGAGATGTGCTGCAGGTCAGACGGAGGAGTTCAAGGTGGAGGTGGGGCTACATCAAGGATCGGCTTTGAGTCCCTTCTTGTTTGCTATGGTGATGGACAGGTTGACAGATGAGGTCAGACAGGAATCTCCATGGACAATGATGTTTGCAGATGACATTGTAATCTGTAGTGAGAGTAGAGAGCAGGTGGAGGAACACCTGGAAAGTTGGAGGTCTGCTCTAGAAAGAAGAGGAATGAAAGTCAGTCGTAGTAAGACAGAATACATGTGTTTGAACGAGAGGGAGGGAAGTAGAACAGTGAGGTTACAGGGGGCTGAGGTCAAGAAGGTGGAGGAGTTTAGGTATTTGGGGTCAACAGTCCAGTGCGACGGGGAGTGAGGAAAAGAGGTGAAGAGGCGAGTGCAGGCAGGTTGGAGTGGGTGGAGAAAAGTGTCAGGGGTGTTGTGTGACAGAAGAGTGTCAGCAAGAATCAAAGGAAAGGTGTACAGAACAGTAGTGAGAGCAGCTATGATGTATGGGTTAGAGACTGTAGCAGTGAGGAAGAGACACGAGGCAGAGATGGAAGTAGCAGAGATGAGGATGTTGAGGTTCAGTTTAGGAGTGACAAGGATGGACAAGATTAGGAACGAGCACATCAGAGGAACAGCTCAGGTTGGTTGTTTTGGAGACAAAGTCAGAGAAGCCAGATTGAGATGGTTTGGACATGTGCAGAGAAGGGATAGTAGTTATATTGGTAGAAGGATGTTGGAGATGGAGCTGCCAGGCAAGAGGGCAAGAGGAAGGCCAAAGACAAGTTATATGGGTGTGCTGAAGGAGGACATGAAGGTAATTGGTGCAACAGTAGAGGATACTGAGGCCAGAGTTAGGTGGAAACAGATGATTTGCTGTGGCGACCCCTAAACTGGGAACAGCCGAAAGAAGAAGAAGAAGAAGATGAACGTTATAAAGTTTACCTTAAAGTTTAAATTTGTGCATTAGTTAACTATTATAAATGGATTAAATAAGGCAGCGCTTTATGCATTAATCCATAGAACTCTCGTACAGATTTAATGAGCAATCTGGGGGTAGTAAATAGTTACATTTACTTAGATATATTTGCTTGAGTACATTTTTGAATACTTAAAAAAATGTGTACTTTAAGTAAATATTTTGTGAAACACCTATAATTTTTCTTTGTTACATCTGAGTTACATTTTAGTTGTGTTCTCTAATACCATTGAAAAAAAATCAAGCTATTTTTGATGTTAGCGAGTCTCGTGAGATGTTGAAGAGACTAATGCACGAGTTAGCAGCTACTTGAGTTAACGGTGACAGATGGAGACCGTCCTCGCTGCAGACTGTTGCACGCTGATGTCATGCACGCACAGATATCATGCATACAGACAGAGGAAGACTGTGCATATTAATGTGGATTTCATGGTGCATGTATTCTGTGAAATGTGATTGTAGAAATGCAAAACATTATGTGGTTGCGTGTATCACCTGTGAGATGTTGGTTTGACTATAGTTTGCAATCAACTATACAGTATTTTCTATTAGGGAAAAAACTAAGAGGTAATCTATAGGAAATCCTAAGTAATAACTAGCGTTTTTGATATTTATTGTTAAGATCAGATGTAAGTAGTAACTAGTAAAGTACTTGAGTAAATGTAGTTTATATACCATTTTACTGTTACTCAAGTAAACAATTTAGCAGTTAATTTTACTCTTACTTTAAAATTTTCACAAGTACGTTTACCTGAGTAGATTTTTTTATACTCTACCCACCTCTGTTAATGAGTTCATGATAAAAACGCATGTTACCTCATCATCAATTAATAACCATTTCATGCATTAACTAAACATCTTATTGTACAACATTGACAGATCTTTTAAGACAAATCATCTAAACTCTTACATTTACCTCACTTGAAATAATACAGCTAAAACACGGGTCATTATTTCTAAGATCCTAATACTTAAATATTAGTTACCCTCACTGCTATGATTCAGATGTGTTCACATCACAGTCAGTGTGTTAAATGTTTCACTTGAAGTTCTCTCAGCACATATGAAAACGTTTGTAGAGTTTGTTTTCTCAGGGGGTAAGGATATGCCCCTGAGATGTTATTTATTAGGTTTTGCCTTTGGCTCACAATAGGCGTAATATGAGGGACCACTGGTGCTACATGTTTTTTTGGTGGGTTAGAACAGGGAGTGCAGGGCAGAGCTTGTTTGTACAGTTTAACTTTACTCCTGGTGCAGCCTCATTTGGCAGTCAAAGCAACTTCTGTCTCAGTGCATTTATAATTTTTTTTCCCGTAAAATACACAATATGGTGTTGCATATTAAAAACTTCACTAAAGTTAAAGTAGATTTTTCTTCATGTAGCTTTATTTCTTCTGCTGGACCTTTTTATTTCTTCTTTTAATCAATGAGGTCATTAATGAGGAAAAAACAATATCAAAACAAAAAATATGTTATTGCAGACTGAATGAATTTTTCTCTACTATGATTGGATGATAATTTGTATTATTTCTAGTCACCTCAAGAGGAAATGTATTAACAAGACAAGCTTCAGCATGATTTATGTATACCAGAATAAGTTGGAGCAGCATGGGAGTATGCACAATACTTAAAACAATCTAATGTGTTCAAGCATGTTAGTCCTTTGTCGAAGACCTTGTGGTTGCTCACTCCCAAAATACCCCTTCACGAGTGCGCACTTGCATAAATTAAGCCTTGGATGCGCAGGCAGATTTGGGATGTATAAACGCATATCAGGCAAGCTGTTGCAGGAGTACTTTGGGCTCTAGAAGCAACCAAAGTCTGAAGACCTCCTAAATATAATGACAAAAAAGTGGGTAAGGTTTTTGCTGTAGATCGTCAGAGAAACTGAACTATTCTCTGATGATTTATAAAGGAATTTCTGAGGAGAATAATTAGGCGAACTGCCCAGAGCTAATAGATAAACTGTCTAATAGATTAATTCTCACATGCTACTCCTGAAACTTTGTGAACATCCCAAATTGCCAAAAATTAAACAATACATAATTCAGTAGATAACCAACATGTTTTCAGACAGGTAGTAAAGACACTAAAGTTAACCAAAACGTAATAAAAGGACATTGAATTCCTAATTGCAATCAAGACTCATAAATATATTATCCAAGTCTATTTAACTATCTTAAATTATTTCACACAAAATAACCATGTTTTAACAAGGCCAGAGTTACAGTAAATACAGTTACCTCAGGAACAAACTAGAATAGTGCTACAAGGAAGCAAACAAGGAGAGATTAAACAATGGACTCACAAGAAAGAGAACCAATGAGGAAACCGCTCTCTCTATCTCCTGAGCGGGAAAGAGGGGGCAGATAACGTAGGGATGCCATAAACGGAGACACTCCAGTGGCAGAAGATGGAAGCGCATTGTTAGAATATTCCACCCAAGCCACAAAATCACTCCAGGTGGATGGCAATTTAGTCAACAGAACGAAGTGTGCGGCCTTGCAGAAATGGTCAATGATGGTTAAAAAGACGTTTTATCCCTTGATGGGGCAAGCCGACAACAAAATCTAGTGTTATGTGCACCTGAGGATGAGAAGGAACCTCCAGCGGCTGCACCAACCCTGCTGGGGGTGACGGCCCCCTTTGATGCTTACACATACGGTACAGTACAGTTATGCATAAAGTCTCTGACATCGGTGCAAACAGTAGGACGCCAGAAGTGCTGATGCACGGTCGTGTAGGACTAAGCCAATTGGGGAAGATTGATCCCTACTACATATAATATAATTAAATGAATAATTCCAATTAATTAATAATTAGATTTAACTTTGAAAGGGATTTAGTAGCAATAAAAGCGAAGAATTCACAGACTCATCTGTGATGATTCAGTCGTTACTTTAAGCCCTTCGTGACTTTTGTCCACCAAAAGTCATAAAATGAACCTTCATAATGAATCAAATCAAACAAAGTCATCACAATCCTTGATTTGAAGTGAGCTAGATAGCAGGGATTTAGAGGGAACAAGGATTATGCAAAGGGGAAGACGAAATTATATTTAAAAGACAATGATGCCCTTCCAGCCGCAACCCATCGCTGGGAAACATTCACACGCACACTCATTCACACTTTAACACTATGGACAACTATTCTTACTCAATTCACTTACATCGCATGTCTTGTGGGGAAACCTGAGCACCCGCAGAAAACCCACACGATCACGAGGAGAAGATGCAAACTCCACACAGAAATGCCAACTGACCCAGCCAAGCCTAGAACCAGCGACCTTCTTGCTGTGAGAAGACTGTGCTACCCACTGCGCCACCATGACACCCTCAAGCAGCTTTTGAGTCTATCAAATCATCAATCAAAGTCGAATGAAACACAACAAAGTAAACTTAATTCAGTTCAGAAAAGGTGTGGGCTAGTTCAACGTTGAGAATAGTGTTACTTGCGTTTCCTGGATTTCATTGATGAGAAGTAACCGGGCATTGGTTTGTTCTAATTTAGAGATTAGTCGCAGTCTTTTGATGAAGATAGGAGATGCAGAGTGTTAAAAGTCTTATTAGAAGCAATGGGGTTGTCTTTAAATGGAGTTTAAAGCAAGAGAAGGTTGAGCAAAGGTTAAAGCTTTGTCAGTCCTGAATCTGAGAGCATGGAGGAGTTATGGCCTCGGAGAGCAGAAGGTGGCTTCTCGTTTGGATTTCTAGGCAAATTCTAAGAGTGACATTTCGTGCAGCTTCTTAGATTTTGAGTACTTCTGCTGGGTTAAAATTTGGGATTGGCTGCTTCTAAGTGCGCTGAGGCCTTAAATACCTCCAAACACTAATCAGGAAGCAAAAGGAAGTTATTTATGGCAATTTGTGCAACCCTGTGCTACATGAGCTCAGGCGTTATTCCCACAGGATATCCCCTCAAAGTCTGTCTCACTCACATGACAGTCACGAGACATGAAGTATTGGAGTATTAATGCTATCAAAGTTCCTTTCTGAGTGAACAATGCAACATTTGCAGAAGTCCAGATTGAGCTGTTTTTAATTGACTGATTCCTACAATTGCTGCGATGCTGCACACTCCATGATGGCAAAAGAATTTAGATATGGGGCATCAGCGTTTTACCCTAGGGCGTAAAGGCTCCAACCACAAGTAAGCGGCCTCTAGGGCAGCTGGGTGGAGATGCCTTCAGCATCGACTGCGTTAAGCACTTCACGCACAAGTTCATCAGCTGTCCAAAAATCTTTTCAACAGGAATGATAAGCGCAGGACACTCAGGGTTAGAGATGGTCTTGAATTGATGTGAAAGCGCGTCTTGCTTGATGTTCGTGGACCCGGGACGGAACGACACTAATAAATAAAGCGGTTAAAGAACAGGGACAAGCAAGCTTGATACGCATTTAGAGTATGTGATGAACGTTTGTGACTGAGATTCTGGTGATCAGTCCAGACAAAAAAAACATAATGCTGGTTCCCTCAAGCCAATGACGCCACTCCTGGAGATGTAAACTCCAAGGAGCTCTCTATCACCCACATCATAATTCTGCTCAATGAAGGAGAGTTGACTTCCACAATGATTTGTTCAGCAGGATCGGGGGAATTGAAGACAGGGGTCGATGTGAATAGTTCTTTAAGCACACAAAGAGCTTCGTTGGAATGAGCTTCATTGGACCACATGAAACGTCGCTTTGTTGAAGGCAGAGAGATTAGGCGCAAGGCAATACGACCAAAATTACAAATAAACTGCCGATAGAAATTAGCAAGCTGTTATGGAATCAGTGTGAAACTCGCACTTCTCGGCTTTCACAAACAGGCGGTTCTCTAGTAATCTCTGCAACATGGGTATATTGGTGGGTAAATCGGGAGAGAAAATGAAAATGTCCAAATACACAAACACAAGTATATGAGCACGTCCCGTAACACGTCATTAATGTGGGCCTGGAAAGTGGCCGGGCATTGCAAAGGCAGAGCGGCAACACCCAGTACTCAAAATGGCCAAGTGGGGTATTGAATGCTGTTTTCCATTCGTCCCGCTTGGGAAGAAGATCAATGAGACAGTCGTAAGGTCTGTGGGGGTCTGTAGCACCAATGCATGGTCTCTGCTGAAGACAGTTTTAATATCAAAGTAATCCATAGGTACCCCTGGTAAATCACCTTTGGCATTAATCTGCAGAGAAGAGGAAACATATGGAACAGAAGACAGGATGAATAGCAAGACAAACCCCAAGAGGCAATATTATTAGTCTTCCAATTTATCTGTGAGTTATGATGTCTGAATCAGGGATGATCAGGAATAATACCACTATCCAGATGTTTCTCTGGTTCAAGAATAACATTGTTCCCTGTCTTGCCCTCTTGGAAACTGGAGTAGAGGGAAACTGTGAATGAGTGGTTTGCTTGGGCTACCAAGCTTCCCCTATCAGTGTTCTGAATCTACTGCATTGTTTTCTGTGGATGGTTGGGTTCTTTCGCACACCGGTCTGTCTACTGGTATAGTGAGTTCATACTGTTAGGTGCATTCCACAAAGAAGCAAAGATAGACTCAGATGCAAGAGTTGGATTATAATGAAGCAAAAATGGCAAATAATTTTCAGGCAGACAGGTCAGAAAAGTCCAAATAAAAGTAAAGAAGCACAAAATAATCCATTGATAAATAAGCCAGAAAAACTAAGAGCTAGCAGGAATCAGACTGGAATATACTCTAGAGAGGGCAATATCGGGAGCGCTTTTTTTGATTCCAAAACCACCAACAGCCAGAGCTAGGAACCTGAAGAACCTGAGGACCAAACTAGAATAGTGCTACGAAGAAGTAGTCAAGGAGAGATTACAAAACCAACTCACAAGGAAGGAAAGAAAACAGGGTTTAAATAAGTGGAGTAATATATTTAAGAGAGAGGGTGTGTGTGTCTTGCAACACATCAGCTCACTCTGACACACAACTCAATAAAGTAATCTATTTTTTTAACTACTTGCGTTCTGAAACTTTTTCCATTAGTTCGTTTACTTTGAATGTTCACACTTTTTTTGGTCTCTCAACTCCTAACCACTGTCCCCCACGGTGGCTGGCTGCAAAGCTCTAGTGAACCCCAATGTTTCTGTTGCTTTGAAAGTAGATCACTTTGAGTTGCAGTTCTCATGGGTCTACTTCTTTACTCCCTGCTCTCTGAATTAAGACTATATTGATTAAGCGGTTCGCTCTAATTGGGCTGCGATCTGTGGCCTCTAGAAGTATGAATGAGGTGACAGGGAATGAATACTGCTCTGAAGCAGAAGCACATAAATTCTTTAGAATTGTTTCCTTTCCAAGTAAGACAAGTGCCGATTCCCGCACTTTCAAAGTGGAAGGTCGCGGTGGAATTAAACAATTTCTCTGCGCTTCCACTCTGAAGATGCAATGTGGAGAGCATGGCGAGTTTTAATCATATATAAACTTAAATCCCTTTAAGCACACAAGCTGGTGCTCAAGCTGGACACTGCACACTTGTTCAAAGTTACATTCCTAATTGTTCAAGCTGTCAGCAAGATTCCAAGTAAAAGAGTCTGTGTAGAAATTCCATTAATAGACTCCCAAACCATCACAATTTTTCAAAAACAGCTTGGAGACAGGAGACAGATTGGAGACAGGGTAGCATCTTTTTGAAGTCTGTTGCTGAAGCGCCAAGCTGATGCACTATTTTGCCAGATTTGATTGGTGTTTCAATCCACATGACACCTAATATCCTGGATATGCCCAAAACAATGCTCTATAGCACAATGAGTCTGTTCAAGACATGATGGAAATGTAAGTTGTCGTGCAGAAAACTTTCCAGCCTCTATTTGCGCTGTTCCAGTCAAAACACAATCCAAGGCAGATCCATACTAGTTAGACTCAGCATTCGGTGAGTATTTGTTGTTTATATGGCAGATTTTCTCTCAAAATTCTCTTTTCGTAATACACTTAATTTTTTTCAGGTCCAAAAACATCTCAAAGATCATCCAAAGAAGCATCTACCTCTGTTCTGGGCTCATTGTTGATGCTCAGGCATCAAGAAAAAGTTCCTTCTGTAAGGCGCCATTCCTTTGCCCAAAGACAGAATCAAAGGTGGTGGGAAGGTGGTTTTGCGTGCTGCTACTCTCTGCTGGATGAACAGGGCGAGAACAAAGAAATACACAAACAACGAACGCGCTAACTGTGTAAATATGTTTAAAATTTGGATAAAACCAATAAAACCTTTAAATCTGACTCCATTAAAATGATTAAATTATGGTCATGTTATTTTCTCCTTCTCTCGTTATATTAGTTTCTTCGGTAAATTATATTACTTTAGGAGGACATAATGATCCTTAAAGTTTGCCTCTTATCGTTATTTGTTCATATTTTAAGGTTCTGAATTCTGTCGCTTTCCAAAGGTCTCAATTTTTCATAAGCCTTCAACGATCAAGAGCCGTCTCAGAAGTGTATTATAATCGTTCAAGGGATTCACAAATATGCAGTCGCTTAGCTGCATCCGGATACAAACAATGAACACTTCTAATGACAAACAATACTCTAACAACAAACAATTGGGTGAAGGGAGTTAAGAAACAAGCCCAACAAAAAAAAAAGCCTCAGCCCTAAATCCTGGCCTCCAGTGAATATATAAGCTTTTCCCGTGTTTTTATTCATTCATTCATTCATCTTCATGTTGGATTTTTTCCCTTTTGGGGTCGCCACAGTGGAATGAACTGCCAACTCTCATATGTTTTATGCGGCAGATGCCCTTCCAGCCGCAACCCATCGCTGGGAAACATTCACACACACACACACACACACACTCATTCACACTATGGACAAACGTTCATACTCAATTCACTTATACCACATGTCTTTGGACTTGTGGGGAAACCGGAGCACTCGGAGAAAACCCACACGATCACGGGGAGAACATGCATCACGGGGAGATCACGGGGAGACAGAACACAGAAATACCAACTGACCCAGCCGAGGCTCGAACCAGCGACCTTCTTGCTGTGAGCTGACCATGCTACCCACTGCACCACTGTGACACCTGTGTTTTTATTCAATTGTACACTAATTTTAGAGGGAACAATTGCATCATTAATGTAAAATAACATAGAAAGTAAAAATAAAAATTTTACCCCCCCCCCCTTAACATGTCAGTAAAAGAATATAAAACTATTTTTTATCAAAGGTTTTTATTTCTTATTTTGCGGCTAAACATAATAATCTCTTGCCAAAAATAGGATGTTTATGACTTGATTGATGAAATAAGAGGAAAAAAAGGGAATTCTGAGAATTCTGCAAGCTCTGACAGAAGTGTCCACAGCATTCCTGTTCCCAAACGAGACTCCTTGACTTAAACAGCTAAGACCTGCTCCCATTAGACCTGCTGAAGAGATCAGGTGTTCATTCTTGATGTGTGTTAATGAGGAAGTGTTTAATAGCTTTCTATGGTGTGGGCTGAGAGGAGGCGGAGGGTAGAATGTTCTGTCAATGGCAGTAGAAGCTGGTGCTTTTCCAGTAGATGGTGGTAAATTTATCCTCTGAACACTTATTGACCAAAAAATTAAGAAAACTGAAAGAAAGTAAAGCTTTTGATGGACAGAAATTGTTGCTGTTTCAGAAAGTGGAGAAACCACTTTGACTATAACTGTAAAGACTAAACAGAACTTGAGAATATAAAAAATGGCTTGTCCTATGAGTATGCAAGAATTTGTCTGTGTTAGAAAGTGAGTTGTAACTGCTACTGCACAATACAGCTACAGTCGGCATTCTTACTTTGAAAGAAGTGAGTTGATATTTAACAATTATATTGTATAAAAACAGATAACTTTGTTGAAAAACCTATTTAAGACTAACTCAATAAATCACACTGACAATACATATATAATATATATTATGTATAATTAGCATATAAGACTTATACAAATTCAAACCAGCCAATCATCAAACAACATTTGAATTAACATTTCTGTCTATGATTTTGTTCCATTTCTGCTCTTAGTTCTGTTTCCCCCAGTTCAGTCCTGATTTTCAGTTATACGCCATTGATATTTGTTTTTGTTTGCATTCTCATAAGTCATTGTGATAAATTGCATTAATTGTGTCATATTAAGCTCTGGTTTTGTTAACACTTCTTGTGTGTCAACTATTATACCGTATGATACGTTGTGTTGTTTTATGTTTAGTTTGTAGTAAAACTAAACACAAAGGGATAGGAAAGCAGGGGACATTTAAGTTTAATTTCTCAATGTTACTTCTCACAAACTTCTCTTATTGCCAATGAATGGTGCATCAGTGAGACAAAAAATTTGTTGGTACCTGTGGTCCATAATCATCTCCAGGCAATACACCTCTGTCCTGCCTTTGCCCAATCTCTTGCGGGTACAATAGAGGGTCAATACAGGGGAATTAAAACAAATTCTTATTTGCTCCATCAGTCATTAAATCTATAAAAATATATATTTTTAAAGCTTTACAAATACGGAACAAAAGAAGATTCAGTGAATGAGCAATATTATTATATGGGCATAATAGCATTTGTAGATATAGTTATAGTTACTATTGAAATGAGTTAATAATTGTAATTGTTTATTTTATTGAAATTGAAACAATGTTAGATGTGAGTTTAATCATCAATATAATTTATCAACCAAAATTCTTAAAACCTCATTGAAGAATAGCAGTTCACCTGTGGTTTTATGTTCTGGAAGTACAGAATTTTCAAAATAAAAAATTCTGTTGTTTTTTTCTCTTTCAAAAAAGTCTATTCTTGTGAAAACAAATGGGTTATTTTGCTCCAAAATCTGGTGGGTTTCAAACAACAGTCTGAGTGACAAACAGACTAGATGTGCTAAATAAAGTCTAAAGTTTGCACTCTAGTGAATTCTGAAGACTTGTCACTACAGAGGTTTTGAAGCCATGTCACCATAGTAAATTCTGAGGCCACATCACCATAGTATATTCTGAATCCACTTAACTATAGTAGGTATTAAAGCCACGTCACAATAGTAGATTTCAGATGAGGATGCTTATGTGTCAACTGCAGTGAATTGGGAAAACAGAGTGCATAAATGCTAGGACTTTATTTTCAGCATGATTCCCAGAGGAGACAATATGGTATTTGTAAATTGGTAGATAATCCAAAATAATTCATGACAATAACCAACTGTATGAAAATGATTATGAATAACAAAAAATTAAATGATCCTGCAAATAAAGACATTTCTTGTAACCTTTGCAATATTTTGAAAGTTTGTTATTTTTGTGATTAATTTTGATAATCAAATTATTTGATTCGATTCATGGGGATGTTTGTATTAGTTCTTTAAACTAAATGTGAATTTCTTTATTATTTAAGTTGCTGCTTGTCTTGTTAATTGTATCTTTTGTTATAGACAAAACACTGTTTTCAAAAATGCAAAGCATTTATTTTGGGGAGCTTTGTCCCTTCCTGATGTTTCGATTTGTTCCTAGGCAAATCTGAATTTGAGACCCTTGCTCTAAGAAATCAATTTATCAGAAAGCCTTGTGTGAGAACCCTCTCAGATGTGTTACAAGCTTGATCTATAGTGAACACACATCCTGCTCTCAGTCAATCTTGTAACACAAACAGTAATTCTGCAGAGAGCAACGATGTGGAAGAGTTTAGTTTGAGTCCGGGGTGACTCACTCAAATGCTGCAGTCGTGTCTTGTCCTCTCAATGGAGGAGAGATCTTTATCACCGGATGGTGGTGATTAGCTCAGCGCAAACAGCACTGTGGAAACATGACCTAATGCTGACAGCCTAGCTGACATTACATTAGACCCTCTCCACAGGGATTTTCTAATAATTAATTGGCTTTAACACTTATCATTTACTGTTGTATCTGTAACATATTTATTTTGTCAACTTCCGCAAAGACAAACGCCTAATGTGATGTGTTGAAAACTACTTCATACCCTTTGAAAACCATTCACTTTCATAGATTGCGGGAACAAAGAGTGCCCCTGAACTTTCTGATGAACCCAGAGAGTCTTTATCTCCTTTATTTTGTCATACAAGATGCCATCGCTGACCTGAATCCAAGTTCATGTAACAAGATCAGCACTTGAAGATTCTAGCCAACCACAACAAATTGCCCTATGGAACAAGTGATTGAAAGAAAGAGAGGAGGCAGGGTGGAGTGTTGGGATAAGGGTTGAAGATGGCTCTGACGTAAAATGAGAGCTCTTGTGGTTGCTGTGGGTGAAGGGGCTCATTGCAAGGTTTGGCTGCGAACCAAGACAAGCACTTCAGCAACCAAGTCAAGTATTCAATTTTTTACAGTGCTTAAAACCTGCAGAGTCAAAGCAGCTTTGCATATGACGACTAGTACCAATAGACATTTACTGACTTTAGTCACACACTATTTAGGCCTTTCTTTCTTTTTTAATTTTTTTTAATTTTTTAATTTAGGCCTTTCTTAGGCCCACTTTATCTTAGCATCCTGAGACAAAAAAATGCACCATCTCATTAAACATCTTAGCTTTCTCACCAACGTTTTGGTAGGAGGTAAAAGAGTTACTGTCCCTGAGACTGCTTGTGATTGGCAGAACCCACCCCAAATTCTGAACACAGGATTCAATCCTTTGATTGACAACACATGCACGCACACACACACGCACTCACATATAATCACATCTGTTTCATCTCCAAATGAGCATCTCTATATATATTAAATAATATGATCGCTAAAACAATCCAAGTTGGGAAAATCTGTGAACTGTGGCCTTGTGCTCAAATTGACGGATCGACTAATGATTATTACAATAGTTAAAAATGTTGCTCAAGGATACAAAGACTGATCAAACTGACCTGGACTAAGTGTGTGGATATCGAGAAATATACAACACCTGTCAACCAATCAGAATTGAATGTTTAGATACACCATACTACAAACACCAATCAAACTCATTATTTTGAACAACTTGGAAAAACATTTTTTTTATAACTAAACCTTTAACCTACCTGAATTGATAATATTGGGCTAGACTGTATTATACCATTCGAATGTAACAAAAGCTTCCCCTACTTCAAAGTCTAGAATCCACCACTAACGTAGTCATCATCTTACTTGTAAAGTACAGCTAGACTATTTTGCTACAGGTTTGGGAGGTTCATACTCACACTTCATAAGGAAACTTTTCAGGAGGATCTAACAATTACAGATTAACACTAACAATTTTGCATTAGTATTTTCTTAAGACATCCAAAGCAAGTGTTATACTTTCAACAGAAAATGTCTAAGACAACCAAGGACATTTTTTTTTAAATCAAGGACATAAGTCATGGCCCTAATCAAACCTGTGGTTATTTGTTTACTGGAGGAGGTTGGTCTTCATTTGGAGTTCTTTCATTAATTCATATATAAAGAATTCCCCCTGTGGAGACTTGTATACATGCTCTCTGAACATGGTTTAAGGGAGCAGCAGTTGGTGGTGTATTAAAGACAGCATGTGGTTTAGGCATAACCCAGCATTCTTATCACTTTTAAGCATGTTTAACATAGAAAGATCATTCATTTAATTGCTACTCAATACACATCGCTGTTGTAGTGCGGCAAGCATCTAGTTCATGAAGGATTACATATTAGATCTTCAAACAGATCCCATCTTAATTTGAGTTGGAGATATTTTAGACAGGAATAGGAATATTACATTCAGTATCAGTTAATTTAATAATTTTAAAATATGAGTTCAGAGCCAAAGATTGGCCGTCAAGCTGTTGGCGGGCATCGGTGAGGTATGTCTAGTTGGTGTGTTCCTTCTGATTGATTGCTCAGACATCGAATCAGAGCATGTGGAGGACTTGAACAGGAAGTGACTAACATGCAAACTACAGAGACAAGAGTGGACATTTCGCACCAAACATGACTATGTGAAATTAAGCTATTGGAGATGAGCTAATCAGTGTGAATTAAGAACGGCCAGGTTTGATATAATAAGGTGACAATTTTTTGATTTTCAAAAAAGAGGACAATCGGCACAGCCTTGAGACACAAATTTAGACAGGCTTACTGGAGGTTGATGAACATGCTTTATTATGCTTATATGGTGCAAAATTAACTTCTGTAATAAAATAAATCTGTAAAAACTTAGAACAAAATAATAGCTCTCTTAGAGAATAATATTTAGAATAACATGAAATAATGGTCTAAATATGAACTCTTCTGTTAAAAAATGCAGCTTCAACAATATATCTCTTAATAACTGTCATAAGATCAATAAAAGAAGTCTCAAAAGATACTAACTTAACAAACAAAAAGTATCTATATTTTCTCCCGATCTCCAGCACCTTTATTAGACACTGAGACATATGTGCCAGCTTTACGCACAGTCCCACTTGTCCCGACCGGGGCGGTACTTGGGAAATTTTTATGCAGTTCATCTGTGAAGATGCAATTACACTTCGGCATTTTTCGCGCAGTACTGCTCCGTTGTCTGATCTGCCCCGTCTGTGTGCGTGTGTGCACACACAGTGCAGACCCGCCCACAAGGTAGCCTCTCGGTAATTAGGTTGCGCCGTAGTATTGTGTGTAAAGCGCCGGTCAATTTTCATACATGTGTAATGGTCCTATTTGTTTGTTATATGTTCACATGTGCCAAGGTTTCTGTTCATGTTTACACCCCTGGTGCTGCAATGGTTTTTTTATTATTCAGATGGCTAGTTTTAATCTTTATGAACACTATGAGTGGGATGAATTACATTTAAAAAATGTTTAAACCTTTCGCCAATCAGAAATCTGTGGTGAATTTCTGAATTGGAAGTGATGAATTTCCATGTTGATGAACACATGCTGAAATCGCCTTCTAGTTTGTAATTGAGTGACGCCGTTTTGGTTTGTTTGGGTTCTCTGTTTTTGCCCAGATGTAGCCGTGTAGACATGGGCTGGTTAAGTGTTTCCCAGACTAACAGAGCCCTCACCTGATCCTGTATGCACCATTCAAGTATTCAAGTTCATCAGCGTATGTTGAGTATGTCCTTTAATAATTCCAGAATTCCAAATTTAAAATCTAAAAAGACGCTGCGATAAACCAAGATGACTTGGAAGAGTGGATTTTATTTTCACGCGTGCATCCTTTTGCACTATTAAACGCATAGGTGTGTGTGGTGGTCTCCAGTCTCTTATTCTTTATACAAACCAACTCTGAATTCTAGTGAAATTTAAGCCAACAATAAATTTGACCTGAAAATCTGACCTGAAAGTAAATAGACAAAGGCACAGGGAGAACATGGATGGGAGAACTCAGGAAAATGGCTTAGAACAGGACACGTCTACCAAAGGTTGGATTTTTGTCATCCTTGAAAAGGATTTGATGGTAAATAGCGGCACCAATCCTCCCTTTAATCTGGTATGCCTTCCTTCTGTCTGCAAATACCTTCTGTTTTATTCAAGCATATAGTCTGTTGGTGTCTGTAGTTTTTGGGGTATAGACAGCATCTCTCTTCCTCTAAAGTTTGGAAGCTGGACTGAAAGAAGTTTTCTTCCCTGCAAATATTTAACATCTCTGGATTTGCACTTTGCTGTTCCGCTCTGTGGATCACTTTGTGTTGGAGTCTTAAAATAAATTTTAGTTTTGAATTATGCAATTAGGTTCATGTTTGATACGCTAGAAACATGGATCCAGCAAGTCACAGCCCTATTCACTTCCTGGTTAAAAATTAAGGAGTGTTACTGGCAAGGCACTCTCCCACTATCTGGAACACTATACTCTGCCTTTGATGTCTTCCCCACTTGATGTATTGCAGGGAGCTACTACTTTTGACAAATCATACCTTCATAACGCTTACCATTTGCTTAGAATCCTAGAGGGTATTAATGAAAGGCCAAATTTAATTCTCCGTTTGGCCACTATAAATACCTGGAACATGGCAATGTGATTAGCCTCCTTCTCAGTATTCGATCTGCTGATTGGCTCATCAGACATTCATTCATTCATTCATCTTCATGTCGGCTTTCTTCCCTTTCGGGGTCGCCACAGCGGAATGAACCGCTAACTTTCTGGCTTATGTTTTACGCAGCGGATGCCCTTCCAGCTGCAACCCATCACTGGGAAACTCATCAGACATAACCTTTTAATTGATTTCAAGTTTGGAGACAATTACATGTCAAATTGTCAAAATATGTCCTTTTTTTTTTACAAAAAAATTGTAAATGTTTTTTTTACATCACATAACATTAATAAAATGTAAAAAAAAAAAAAGAAAGAAAAGTCTGAATATTTTAAGTTTTATACTCAGTTTTGACCAAAATGTTAGCTATAATTCCAAGGGGACAATTTGTTCAATGTTAACATCATAAATGTTAGCTCATGGTTTTAAAACTATAAATAATGACTTATTCTGCAACACTATAATCATATAACTCTATAGAAAGTTATGCAATTCTAATATGAGAAGCTGAGATAGACTTTGACGGTGTAACAAATTGCATATTGTCTCTCCCCTAATGTAAGTCGCTTTGGACAAAAGCGTCTGCCAAATGCATAAATGTAAATGTAAATGAAATAATCAAAAGAAAAATCCCTCACTATAATGTATCTGGCTCAGCTTGAACAGCATACTTGGAACCTTCGGAAAGAATGATCCCCATCATCACACTCTCAGTAATAATTTTTAACTAATACGATGAGAGGAAAACTTGTTAATGCACAGACCAACTGAGCAGCAAGTCTTGGTTGCGGCAAACTGCATGTCTTTATTGCAGTGCTGCGGGACGATGAGAGAATGGAAGCTTCCAGTTTGTGCTCTCCAGATGCTATAAATGATTAATATACGCAGCACTGCGTTGGACAAGAGCCACAAACTATATAACTTTAAATAAATGGTTGGTGCTAGTAAAATGTTTATAGCCCTTCTTATGGCACAACATGCATTTTCCCTTCCTATTATTTGTTTGTTTAAATAACGAGCTGTTTCATATGGGACTAATTTTGTAGAATGGGGAGGACACGTGGTCTGTCTAATTAAAGCTGAGACCTGCAGTGTTTGGGGAAGGACCACCTATTGTTGTTCATTTGAACCTTTTATTAGAAATTAACTGATATTTTGAAGGGATCTAAAGATAGAGAGGTGTATTTTTGAGATCCTGTTTTTTTTTTTCTTTTTTACTGGCAGGCACAATCTAAGGTAAGTCCCTTTTTTACATGGCATTCAGAGAGAAAGTTGCTGACACATTGACAGAGAGTGTAGTGTTCAAGTCCTGCAATCCCGTCAAGTCCTGCAATCTTTGCTTTGGTAGATTCCAGCCTCTAAATTGCCACTGTAGCTTTGAAGATTTTTATTTATTATTATTTTTTTGACGATTTTTTTTAAGAGTTTGAAGTTTGAAAATAAAAATAAAATAATTAAATATGTTGAAAAGGCATGTATTTTCAAAACCAACTTAAAACTCTTCTCTTCTCTTCTACACTCTTAATAAAAACATCCTTCTCTTTTTTAATTTTCCTCCTTCTATGGTTGATTGATCAACTGATACAACTTCTGTTGTGAGCTATCCGAGTTAGACTTCGGTTTTGTAAAAAATGTCATATTGTCTCACCCTCTATTGTAAGTTGCTTTGTACTAAAGTGTCAACCAATTGCGTAAATGTAAAAAAATACCAAGAAGAAATGGCATGGTCCCTCTGAAAAACATGTTGCAAAATGTTTTTTCAGTTCACTCTGTGTTTTCAGTTCATTTCATCTGGGTGGAATACTTTATGTCTTTATACTTTTGCGGCATCTTAACAATGAGACCATCAAGCACTTTTTACATCAAATGGGAGGTGGAGTCTTTCTCCCTAAATGAGGGTAGAGGCCTTGCTTGGTGGTACCAATGCTCTGCTTTAAGACACCCATAGCTGGAATTCATCACGAGAATTAAGAGCTATTTCTCTCCTCTGGTGCCACAGGAGAAAAGGATGGTTTGCTGGGGTTTGATTCAGAAGGCAATTGCTAAGGAGATTAAGATTGAGGACCCCTCTTTCTGGCTGGAATGACCAATGGAGAGGCCTGAATTAAACAAGTTATACTGTACGATTAATTGACACATAATCTATTGGGATGACCAAAAATATTGCATACATTACCATTTTGAATATACATTGAGTGTTGAATAAATCAGTACGATGGATTTACATCAAAAGTACTAACCATGAGATTTACATCAGAGGTAATATTGGGAGCCCCTCTTGATTCCCGACCAGAGTCTTTAATTATAGGACAGAGCATGTTCTTGTAGCAGTGTTTAGGTGCATATACAGAAGAGCAGGTGTACTACCCAGTGCCTCCCCTTCTGGAATGTTCTCTTTGTTTCTTCATCCTCCCCTTTACTTCTCCTTACTGAGTCAGCCAC